>CM039128.1:3409668-3486281 GCA_022036555.1 Microstegium vimineum | reverse complement strand
CTCACATTCTTGTTCTCCAGAAAAAAAAACCACGAGCCCAGAACTCCCGTCGTCCCGTGACCTGTCCCAACTTCCAAAAGGCAACGGCGACGGCGACGGCCGCCAGTGGCGCATCTCGATCTGCGACTATCGACTGCCGGCTACGATGGCGGGCGGAAGTACATCCTGCTTCTGCAGCGGCATGGGAGGAATTCTGCTTATCTCGATCTGCGTTTACGAGCTGGCGGTTGCGGATGGACGGCGGCACATCCACTTGGACACATCTTGATCCGCTTCTACGGCGGCATCCGGGCAGCGGCGGCCAGCCGGCGAGGTGGTGACCAGTAGGCAGGAAGCTAGGTAAAAATTTCTCTAATTTATTTATTTGTTTGTTTGTTCTTGCTAGCTACTGTTGTGTTGCGTGTTGTTTTATAGTCAATGACCAGGATAGAGTTAGAAGGAGATATATTGAGCTGGGTCCATGCCAACCAAAAAATCATGATTTTCAATATAGAGATATAAGTGTGAAGAATCATGGCCCTATTTGGTTTTGGTGATTAACGACAATTAACGATTATTATGGCTAACGTGTGTTTTGTAGAGGCTATGCGTAGCTTAGCCATAGTGATCGACATGAATGGGCATGAATGATCATCACTTAGCCCTCAAGATGGATATCATTTCGGATTTCAAAGAGACATGATGAAGACCCTAGAATGATAGGCTAAGTGCCATAAGGTGAAGAAGGGCACTTAGAAATAGATAGGGCTTCTATTTGATCTTTAACCGTACTATCAAGAGGGGTTGAGACTAGTAACTTGACTTAGAAAAGCTTCATGACTTAGGTGTGGTGCACACTTGACTTCCTTAGCTCTAAACAAGCCTATGGTGACCGTAAGATAGCCAAGAACTTCTTCCGAATTCATCGCGACGAAAACCGGAGTTGAAAAAGCAGTTTACTGGGCGTCGGACGCTAAGTCTAGAGGCGTCGGACGCTGTCTGTCGCGTCGGACGATGGTGTCGGACGCTGATGTCAGGATGTCGTAGCGTCCGTCGGCCGCCCAGTATGAGGCCCTGAGTTTCAGAGGGCGTCGGACGCTAGGGTAGCGTCCGTCGGCCTTCCAGTGGGGTTGTTTTCAGTGCAAAACAAAAAGGGGCGCCGGACGCTGATGCCTCAGCGTCCGTCGGACTGCGCAGGAGCGTCCGTCGTCCAAAACAGTGTGCAGAACTAGCTGTTGGGCAGGGCGGCGGACTGTCCGTCGCCAACTTAAAGAGCCAGCCCGAGGCAATTTTCTGGAGGGCTATTTATTGCTCCTCACACCTCTCTCCCAACTTGCCTTTGCTCATTTCAGTTGTTGAAGTCTTTGAGAAGATTGGGAAGAGAGCAAGAGCCCTAGAGAGAGAGAGAGTGATTCGCGAATCCATCCATCCTCTCCTCTAGTTCATCCAAGAGTTCAAGTGTGCATCCTCTAGTTGTGAAGCTTGAGTGAGTCAAGCGAAGATCGAGGCTTGTTACTCTTGGTGATCGACATCACCTAGATGGTCCGGTGGTGCTTGGAGGAAGGTGATCGCCGGGGAGATTGTCGGTGGCCCTTCTTCATCGACTTGTGATCGGTTGTGGGCGATTCACAGAGCCGGAGTGACGAAGAATCAGCCCGTAGAGAGCACTCATCCCTTGCGCGGAATTGAGAGGGAGCTATACCTTGCGAGGTGCTCCAACGAGGACTAGGGGGGAGTGTCGACTCCTCGATACCTCGGCAAAACATCGTCGTGTCAAGCATCTCTTTCCCTAGCTCTTTCATACCGCATTACTTTCCGCACTTGTCTTCCAATTCATACTAGAACTGTGTAGGAAGGTTTCTGTTTCTATTGGCTTGCTACCGCTTTCTAGTTATGATACACTATCGGTAGGCGCTAGGGGGTTAATTGGCTCTTGATAGGTTTAATTCTTGTCTAGAAATTAAAGAGAGCCTAATTCACCCCCCCTCTTGGGCATCTTGATCCTTTCAATTGGTATCAGAGCAAGGTTGCTCTTATTTTAGGCTTTACCGCCAGAGCAAGATGTCCCATGGAGATGGACCGCCACCCATGTTTGATGGGGATGATTTTCCGTATTGGAAAGTGAGGATGAAGGCCTATCTTGAGGCCGTGGATCTCGGTGTGCACAAAGCCGCTACCATAGGTGGCACCGTGTTTGCCGATGATCCCTTCTTTGAGAAGAACAATGCCAAGGCAAAGAACATTCTTTTTCGTGGCATTGGCAATGATGTGTTCAACCGTGTGCGGAATTGCAAAACCGCTAACGATGTTTGGACAACCATTTGTGCGCTACACGAAGGGACCAAGTGTGAGCGTGAGGAACGCTACCATTTGGTCATGGCTAAGTTGAACTCCTTTACTATGCTTACTCATGAGAATGCCAATGAGATGTACTCACGTCTTAATATTCTTATAGAGGAGTTGAATGGACTTGGGCTCAACCAAATGGCGTCAGCCGATGTGGTACGCAAGATCTTGTGTGTCTTGCCAATTGATAAGTATGGCCACATCGTCACGGTGCTTCACCAAGGAGACCTCTCCGGCGCCACACCAACTCAAGTCTTGGGTAAGATCAATGCTCACGAGATGTACATGAAGATTGGTGATGGTAGCTCTTCTACTTCCAAGAAGAAAGAAAAGGAAGAGAAGAAATACTTGGCTCTCAAGGCATCCTCCAAGGAGAAGTGCAAGATTCAATATGTTATTGAAAGTGCAAGTGAAGAAGAGGATGATGAATACCACATCGCACTCATGGTGAGGAAGACTACCAAGATGTTAAAGAGGCTTAACAAGAGCGGAGTCAACTTTGACTCAAAGAAGAAGAAATTCTTCACAAGCACCTCAAGGAAGCCAATCTCCCAAATGAAGTGCTTTAATTACGACACTCTTGGTCATCTAGCTCATGCTTGCCCCAAAGAAAAGAAAGACAAGTTCAAGAACAATAAGTTCAAGAACCACAAGAAGAACAAGAATGACAATGATGACTCAAGTGATGATGACAAGAAGCAAGACAAGCCATACAAGAAGAAGAAAAACTTCAACCTTCACAAGAATAAGAAATATGGCAAGGCTTACATTGTGGGTGATTGGCTCACCGACATGAGGACTCTACTGCTTCCTCCGATGATGAGAGTGAAGATGAGAATGTGGTTGCTTTGGTGATTGGTTCTTCCCTTCTACCGCAACCTCCTCCTTCATCACTGGGCTCATCCTCTACACACCTATGCCTCATGGCTAAGGGTGTAAAGAAGGTACAAATAGAGGATGATGATAGTGGTGACTCTAGTGGTAATGACAGTGACGATGAAGAAGCACCTTCATATAATGAGCTAATTAAAATTTGCAATAAGTACGCTAGCATCATAAGGAAGTACAAAGGTAAAAATGAAAAGCTACTTGAGATCAAAGGAAACTTGCATGACAAGCTTGACACCTTGACTAGTGCTAATGATGATTTGAAGCTTGAGATTAATTCTCTCACATCTAGCACTAGGGAGCTCAAAGCCTCTCTTAAGCAAGCAAATGAGAAACATGATAAGCTTGATAGGTCAACACAAGAGCTCCACACAAGGTATAACTTGTTAAAAGATGACTACCAAAATGTGAAGCAAGAACATGACACACTAATGGTAGAAAATGAATTGCTTAATCAAGATCTTGCTACACATGTTGCTACTAACCCGTGTGCTAAGTGTGATAGTGCTACCTCTTGTGATATCTTGATTGATGATGTGGCTCTTGAGCAAAGTGCCAAATGCAAGGGCAAGAGGGTTGTCGAAGCCGACAAGTATGATGACTATGTCAAGATGAGAGAAGAAAACTCAAAGCTCAAGGAAGAGCTAATCACTCTCAAGTCTAACAAGCCTATTGTCATCAAGCCGGCTCAAGAAGAAGACAAGGATGCTATCACATTGATCACCTCTCTAAGAGAAGAAATTGTCAAGCTCAAGAATGACAAGACAAAGATTACAAGTGGCTTTGAGAAGTTCACCAAGGGTCACAACCTTCAAAGTGAGATTTTGATGAGCACCATCATGAAGAATGACAAGACCGACATTGGATTCAAGGAGAACCAAATCATGAAGGCAAAGGTTGAGATTGAGGCTAAGAATTATTACAATAACAAGTACAATGGCTATAATCAAGAGTACTCAAAGCCCAAGCCAAGAAGATGCTTTGAGGGTGGTCAAGTGGGTCATTTTGCTTATGATTGCAAGACTCAACCACCCAAGACCTTGCCCAAGCACACAAGACCATTTGCTCATGATGCTCACTATGTCATCAAGAAAGACCACAAGGATAGACCACTAGTAGTGTTCCTTGGTCCACCAATGAAGAACAAGCCTAGAGTTCTTTGGGTTGCAAAGGAGATGGTTACCAAGGCAATGGGGCCCCGCTTTGAGTGGGTTCCCAAACAACAAGCTTGACTCCAAGTTACTTGTGTGTAGGTGAACTATAAGACCGGTGGAAGTCATTGGGTGATTGATAGTGGTTGCACTCAACATATGACCGGTGACTCTCGGATGTTCACCACACTTGATGAAGAATGTGAAGGGCAAGACAAGATTACCTTTGGGGAAAATTCAAAAGCTAAAGTTCAAGGTCTAGGCAAAGTGGCAATCTCAAATGATCAATCAATAGCAAATGTCTTGCTACTTCAATTTCTAAGCTTCAACTTGCTTTCCGTGGGTCAACTGTGTGATCTTGGATTCCATTGTCTATTCACTCCAACCGAGGTGATTGTGACCAAGATTGAAGATTCATCAATGATATTCAAAGGGTTTCGGCACAACAACCTCTACTTAGTGGATTTCACCTCAAATGAAGCCGAGTTGCAAACATGTCTATTCTCCAAGAGTTCTTTGGGTTGGCTTTGGCATAGAAGATTAGCTCATGTGGGTATGTCAACTTTGAAGAAACTTGTCAAGAAGGAGATGGTTAGAGGTGTGAAGGATGTGGTGTTTGAGAAGGACAAGTTGTGTAGTGCATGTCAAGCCGGCAAGCAAGTTGCCAACACCCATCCCACTAAAGCATTCATGTCAACCTCAAGAGTACTTGAATTACTACACATGGATCTTTTTGGCCCCACTACATATGCTAGACTTGGAGGAAATCTTTTTTGCTTGGTGGTAGTTGATGACTACTCTAGGTACACTTGGGTGTTATTTCTTCAAGACAAGGGAGAAACTCAATCAATATTCAAGAAGTTTGCAACTAGAGCCCAAAATGAGTTTGATGTGAAGATCAAGAAGATAAGAAGTGACAATGGGACCGAGTTTGTGAACACCAAGATTGAAGATTATTGTGATGAAGTTGGAATCAAGCATGAGGTGTCCGCCACCTATACCCCACAACAAAATGGTGTAGTAGAGAGAAAGAACCGGACGCTAATCACTCTTGCAAGATCAATGCTTGTTGAGTACAACACCCCCGAGAAGTTTTGAGCCGAAGCAAGCAACACCGCATGCTATGCAACCAACCGGCTATTTGTCCAAAGGCTTCTCAAGAAGACCCCCTATGAGCTTGTGAATGGGAAGAAACCGGATATATCTTTCTTCTGAGTGTTTGGATGAAAAGTGTACATCTACAAGAAGCGTCAACACTTGGGCAAGTTCCAAAGGTGATGTGACATTGGTTTCTTACTTGGTTATTCACTTAAATCCAAGGCATATCGAGTATTTAACAAAGCCTCTAGCCTAGTTGAAGAAACATATGACTTGGAGTTTGATGAAACTAATGGCTCTCAAGAAGAGCATGAGAATCTTGATGATGTAGGTGATGAACACTTGAGGGAGGCTATGAAGAATATGCCTATTGGTGCCATCAACCCACTAGAGGTGGAAGAAGTAGAAGATAATGCAAATCAAGTACCTTCTCCACCACACACGTCTCATGTTGATGAAGAACAAGTGAGGGAAGCACAAGAAGATACCTTCATCCCTCAAGATCAAGCCGAGGTACAAGCTAGTGATGTTGATGCACCACAACCCCCTCCCCAAGTGATTGATAGAAGATCCACACCTATGCTTCAAGCTCATCCACAAGACCTTATCATAGGGAGTCCATCAAGGGGGGTAACAACTCGATCTAAACTTGCTTCTTATGTTGAGCATCACTCTTTTGTTTCCTTTGTTGAGCCTTCTAGTGTGGAGGATGCACTTGCAGATTCGGATTGGGTGAATGTCATGCATGAAGAGTTGAATAACTTCACCCAGAACGAAGTGTGGACACTAGTAGAAAAGCCTAAAGGAGCAATAATCATTGGCACCAAGTGGATGTTTAGGAACAAGCAAGATGATCAAGGCGTGGTTGTGAGGAACAAGGCAAGATTGGTGGCAAAGGGGTTCTCCCAAGTTGAAGGCTTGGATTTTGGGGAGACCTTTGCACCGGTTGCAAGACTAGAAGTTATTCGTATCCTTTTGGCATATGCTTCACATCACAAAATGAAACTTTTTCAAATGGATGTGAAGAGTGTCTTTCTAAATGGTTTCATTAATGAACTTGTTTTTGTCTCACAACCTCCCAAGTTTGAAGACCCAAATTGCCCTAATCATGTGTATAGGTTGTCCAAGGCACTCTATGGATTGAAGCAAGCTCCAAGAGCTTGGTATGAGAGGCTAAGGGACTCCTACTCAAGAAGGGCTTCAAGATCGGGAAAGTAGATACCACACTATTCACCAAGGTGCTAGATGGAAAGATCTTTGTTTGCCAAGTATATGTCGATGACATTATATTTGGGTCAACAAACCAAGATCATAACAAGGAATTTGGTGCATTGATGTCCAAGGAGTTCGAGATGTCGATGATTGGCGAGCTAACCTTCTTCCTTGACTTCCAAGTGAAGCAATTAAGGGAGGGCACCTTCATATCTCAAGAGAAGTACACTAATGATGTGATCAAGAAATTCAAGATGGAGGATTGCAAGCCAATCAAGACCCCAATGCCTACTAATGGGCATCTTGATCTCGATGAGGGAGGTAAACCGATAAACCAAACTCTTTACCGCTCTATGATCGGTAGTTTACTTTACCTCACCGCATCTAGGCCAGATATCATGTTTAGTGTGTGTATGTGTGCTAGGTTTCAAGCAAACCCTAAGGAGTCTCATCTAAGTGTGGTTAAAAGAATCCTTAGGTACATAGCACACCCCTAGCATTGGCCTTTGGTATCCCAAAGGAGCTCCCTTCCTACTTTGTGGCTATTCCGATTCGGATTATGCCGGGTGTAAGGTTGATAGGAAAAGTATCTCCGGTGGTTGCCATTTGCTAGGAAGATCACTTGTTTCTTGGTCCTCTAAGAAGCAAAATAGTGTGGCATTGTCTATCGTCGAGGCGGAATACATAGCCATGGGAGCAAGTTGTGCACAAATCTTATAGATGACCCAAACACTTCTTGATTACGGCGTGGTTTTAAAAGATGTTCCACTCTTCTGTGATAATGAAAGCGTCGTAAAGCTTTCAAATAACCTGGTTCAACACTCTCGCACCAAGCACATAGATATTCGCCATCACTTTCTTAGAGATCATGTGGATAGGAAAGATATCACACTAGTGGGAGTTTCTAGCGAAAATCAATTGGCGGATATCTTCACTAAACCACTCGATGAAGCAACCTTTTGTAGGTTGAGAAACGAGTTGAATGTGCTTGATCACTCTAACTTCACTAAAAGATGATCTTGTGTGAACCAACCTTGCATCATGTGTAATATAATCATGTTAATTTAGTAATGCACATAGGCTTGGCTAACATGTTTGGAATAACCGTTCTTGAACGTGTGAAGAAGTCCAAATCATGGTTTAAACTTGCAAGCAACCTAGATTCAAATTCTTGTAATGCATTGCATGTGCATGTGTTGTTTGTTGTTTCTTTTCGGTTAAGTTTGAGCATCCTCTGTGTTCGTCCACTTAGAGGGAGCATTCCAAGCTCAAGACACTTCTTTACCCCTCCTGTGGCCATATGATGTCTCCTTGATGTTTCCATTCGAATATTTTGAGCTAAACCTAAATCTAAGCCTATGGCAAACTATTTCAAAAGGAGAGTTTGAGAGATGGATCTCATATCAAGTCCAATCTGGTGTTATTTGGATTGGAACTTGGTTGGGAGAAAGACGCAAAAATCAGATTTGAAAAACTCTATTTTTAAGGAGTCGGACGCTGCCGACGGACGCTCGGCGACAAATGCCTTAGCGTCCATCGCGATCGTCCGGAGACTGAACGTTGCCTGTCCTCGGGGCGACGCGGAGCATCCGACGTGGTCAATGCGTTAGGGAGCTTCAAACCTGTTCTGGAAGCCCGACGGAGCGTCTGTCGCACATCGACGGAGCGTCCGTCGCGAACTTAAGGCTGAATTTTTTTAAAAAAATCCCCGTCTCTTCTTTCTCCCTCTCGGTCGCTTCACTCGGTTCCGTACGCCGCCGCCCGCTCTGCCGTGCCCTAACCACCGTAGAGCCCATTTCGGCCTCGTCGTTCCCTCCTCTGCGCCGCCGCCGCCACCGCCGCAGCTAGAGCCGCGCCACCCCTCGCCGGCGAGCTCCTCCCAGCGCCGTCACACCATCGACCACCGCTTGCTCTCGCGCCTGTGCTGCCCCTCGCCCCTGCTTGCATCGCTGCTCGCAGGAGGACTTTAACCGCCGGTGAGTCGCCGGTCTGCCGCCCTGTCCTGCGCGTGCGTTTCAGCCGCCAGGGCCTGCTCTCTCCAAGGAACAGAGCCTCTCCCTCTGCCCCTGGGCTGTTTCAAAGGGGAGTCTTCCCTTCTATTTGCCCCTAAGGTTGCGGATTGTGAGTAGAAGTTGACTGAGATTTCTCTCCTTCTCCTTTGTGTCACTTGGTCCGAGGTATGATTGTCAGATACGATCCATTCCGTAACTATTTCATTCTTCCAATTAGACTTCTCTCACTTCTAGATATATGCTTATGGTTATATACTCTTTCTATCTATCGTACAGGTGATAGTTGGGCAGTGGTAGTTAACTCGGGGCAAAGCCCACGAGTAAGGAACGAGGCAAAACCTCGAAAGGGACAGTCCAGGGTCGTCGAGCTACACTATTGTGAGAGGTTTGTCAGTTTGTCAGTGGCAGTTGTTCTTTGACAGTGTCAATTAGTTCAGTGTATGTCAATGGCAAGAACTAAGAACGTCGGCCCCGTTCCCAGTAGTGGTGGTGACCCTCCACCTCCACCGCGTCCACCCACTGATCGGGGAAGGGGCAAGCAAAAGGTTGTTTCCAAGAAGCGCAAGAGGCCACTTATGGATCCAGACTCTGCAGCAGTAGTTGTAGTGGCAAAGGCAGCAGAGATAGCGGAGTCAGGCGGACATCGCGCCGGTTTGAGACTCTCGCCTTGCCGTGGAGCGCGTCGTGAGTCCCCTACGCGTCCAGCGACAGAGCCGTAAGGCTACTGAGACAGAGGAGACAGAGCAGGCTCCATAGACTGAGCAGCCAGAGGCCGCGGGCCACTCTTCGATTGGTGAGCTAATGGCTAGACGTGTCACTCGCTCACGTGGGTCTGGAGCACCACCGAGTCCTCCAGGACCTCAGTTACCAGACCTAGTGAGGCATCAGGTCAGGGTTCTCACAACCAAGCAGGTCCAGCTTCTTCGCTTCGTGGACTTTTAGTCTTGGTTCCCGGCTCAGAGGGATCCTCGTGCTGGTCGTTATTTCTACACCACTATTCACGAGGACTTCTACAGAGCGTACGTTGAGACCGATGCTCCTCTTAGGGATCACAGAGTTTGCCCACCGGCTCACATAGAGGGTGTCGGTGGTCCAGTAATCCTTCAGCATCTACAGTACATTCAGGGCTTATCGGATTTGATGGGACGATCTGGTGCTTATCAGAAGGACTGGGTCTATCAGTTCTACGCCTCGCTGTGGATCTCCCCTGACCACGAGTTCTTTCACTTCGGCTTTCAGGGCCGTGACTTCAAAGTCACTGCAGCTCGATTCAGAGAGCTATTCCACCTAGAGTCTTCTTCTACGAGGATTCGCAGTTTGTGCTATGGGGACCAGGAGGCACCTCGCCGACCTCACGATGGGATAGTACCATCTACAGACTATGTGAGGCCGTGCTTTCAGCTGCCATTCATAGAGGGTTCGATCCGCACTGTGAGAGGCCTCACTCCTCTTGCTCGGATCCTCCACGAGGTACTGAGGCGTACCATTCTTCCTAGGATTGGAGCTCGGGACACTATTACCCGTCTACAGGTGTGGCTTCTCGCCCATATCATCCGAAAGGAAAAGTTTGATCTATGGGATCTGATTGTCAACGAGCTAGAGGACATCATAGCTGCAGGGTTCAGAGGACACTAGTAGCTACAGTTTGTGCATTGGATTTCCTATCTGATAGTGGCTATGACTCGGTCTGGATCACTGCGAGCCACTCTTACGAGGTCAGCCACTGAGTATCCCGTCTACTCGATGAGCCAGTTGGTCATTCACAGAAATCTACCTTGCCCCAGAAGAGCGTACCGACCAGGCACCAGACAGGCAAGTGTGCCACCTCAGTCGGCAGAGGACACTGACGCTACAGTTGAGCAGATCGCCCAGGCAGAGCTTGCAGATCTTGATGCTCAGATTGACATAGCTGCTGAGGCAGCCTACATAGAGGATTTGGACTCTGATAGCTCTGATGAGGACTACAGGCCGATGCCCGAGTACGCACCGATGTCTCATGACCATGAGGCAGGAGGGTCAGGTCCAGCTTCAGCTTCAGTTTCAGGCACCTCAGATGCCACAATTCTTACCCTCCTTACAAGGATGCAGGAAGAGCAGTCACGACAGGCAGAGGAGCAGAGGCGGGCTGCAGATGTTCGGAGGCTCACAGCACAACAGCTTGCGGCTCAGGCTCAGACTCAGGCCCGACAGGATGACTTTCAGCGCCAGTTCCTAGCTTATCAGATGCAGCAGGCTGAAATTCAGAAGACTCGGACTATGCTTCTTGAGCGTCTCCTTGGCTCGACCTCCGGATAGACCGTCACTCCACAGCTTCAGATATCCGGGGTCTCTTAGCAGTAGCCTCCAGTGATCATGGTCCCGACTCCAGTGTTACCGTCCGGAGGACAGCAGAGTCAGGCACCAGTCGTTCCACCCTTCCAGCCACCTGCCTCTCCAAAGTGTCAGTCTCTGAGGACCCAGGTGTCCTCATGGTTGGTTTCACCCGGTGAGCTATAGTCTAGTTTCACACCTATCCGGGGAACCACCATTGCAGAGGCCTCGCGTGACCTCTCAACCTCCTACTTGGAGATCACAGGAGATGACTCTCCCGGAGCCTCTCAGCTAGACACACGGGCTTCAGAGGTTGAGGTGGATCTTTCAGCGATGGGAACTTACCTTTCTTCAGTTGCCTCGTCGGAGATCGCACCAGACCAGTCCATGCAGATAGTCACCACTCCTCCAGTTGCAGTTCAGACAAATGCTATCTCAGTAGCAGTTGAGGCAGTTGAGCTAGAGGTCCTAGTTCATACACAGGAGCAGGACGAGGCAGTTACAGTGGCAGTATCTACTCCACCTCAGTCCCAGCCAGCAGAGCTTGTGGCAGCAGTATCTCTGGTCGCTTTGGTAGTGTCTACTCCTCCACCGCCTCAAGTCTTCACTCGTCGGGCTCCCAGACCTGTTACTTCAGAGGCAGGACCATCAGAGGCACCAACTGAGCCTCAGGAGGAGCCAGTTGAGCCAGCAGCTCTAGAGCTTCTAGTGTCAGCTCCAGAGGTCACCCCAGCTGCGCCTACACCTGCAGAGTCCGAGACAGATGTTGAGTCAGACGAGTCAGATCTTTAGGATTTCATCATGCTCGATCGTCAGGATGCAGCTTCTTTGCCTTCTTCTCCAGCCCCAGATGCGTAGTTGTTGGTGCTAGACGCCAAAGGGGGAGAGAGGGTCGAGTATAGAGATAGGGGGAGGGATTCATTTCTTTGTGTGTTTTTATATTCCCCCGCACTCATGTCATCATGTATATCTTATTGCATTTGTGTATATGTGTGATGAATGATGCTTGTGAGATACTTGTGCTTGTGAGACATACTCTTGTTTATCACTGATATATGGTGTGAGTTGTCTCTTGTTCTTGATATATCTCTATGATCTAATGGTATTTGAGCTTCCGCATCTTACTCTGATATAAAGTTGAGAATATCATGAGGTATTCCGCTTAATATTCAAATTCGTGAGTACCATGTTTGTGATTCGGTTTGGGTGAGCAAGTTTGCTCCATTACAAATTCACTAACCCTTGCTCAACCATTCCAAGTCACCAAAATCCTAACCTTTCACTCTTATATCCATACTCGAGGAGTTATTGTCGTCAATCACCAAAAAGGGGGAGATTGAAGAATCATGACCCTATTTGGTTTCGGTGATTAACGACAATTAGCGATTATTATGGCTAACGTGTGTTTTGGAGAGGCTATGCGTAGCTTAGCCATAGTGATCAACATGAATGGGCATGAATGGTCATCACTTAGCCCTCAAGATGGATATCATTTCGGATTTCAAAGAGACATGATGAAGACCCTAGAATGATAGGCTAAGTGCCATAAGGTGATGAAGGGCACTTAGAAATAGATAGGGCTTCTATTTGATCTTTGACCGTACTATCAAGAGGGGTTGAGACTAGTAGCTTGACTTAGGAAAGCTTCATGACTTAGGTGTGGTGCACACTTGACTTCCTTAGCTCTAAGCAAGCCTATGGTGATCGTAAGATAGCCAAGAACTTCTTCCGAATTCATCGCGACGAAAACTGGAGTTGAAAAAGCAGTTTACTGGGCGTCGGACGCTGAGTCTAGAGGCGCCGAACGTTGTCCGTCACGTCGGACGATGGCGTCGGACGCTGATGTCAGGATGTCGTAGCGTCCGTCGGCCACCCAGTATGAGCCCCTGAATTTCAGAGGGCGTCGGACGCTGTCCATCGCCTAGGCGTCGGACGCTAGGGTAGCGTCTGTTGGCCTTCCAGTGGGGTTGTTTTCAGTGCAAAATGAAAAGGGGCGTCGGACGCTGATGCCTCAGCATCCGTCGGACTGCGCAGGAGCGTCCGCAGCCCAAAACAGTGTGCAGAACTAGCCATTGGCCAGGGCAACGGACCGTCCATCGTCTAGGCGTCGGAGCGTCCGTCGCCAACTTAAAGAGCCAGCCCGAGGCAGTTTTCTGGAGGGCTATTTATAGCTCCTCACACCTCTCTCCCAACTTTCCTTTTCTCATTTTAGTTGTTGAAGTCTTTGACAAGGTTGGGAAGAGAGCAAGATCCCTAGAGAGAGAGAGAGAGAGAGTGATTCGCGAATCCATCCATCCTCTCCTTTAGTTCATCCAAGAGTTCAAGTGTGCATCCTCTAGTTGTGAAGCTTGAGTGAGTCAAGCGAAGATCAAGGCTTGTTGAAAGGATCAAGATGCCCAAGAGGGGGGGGGTGAATTGGGCTCTTTTTAATTTCTAAACAAGAATTAAACCTATAAAGAGCCAATTAACCCCCTAGTGCCTACCACTTGTGTGTCCTAGCTAGAAAGCGGTAGCAAGTCAAAAGAAAGCGAAAACTTCCTACACAATTCTAGTATGAGTTAAAGAACAAGTGCGGAAAGTAATGCGGTAATAAAGAGCTAGAGAAAGAGATGCTTGACACGGCGATGTTTTGCCGAGGTATCGAGGAGTCGACACTCCCCCGTAGTCCTCGTTGGAGCACCTCGCAAGGTATAGCTCCCCCTCGATCCCGCGCAAGGGATGAGTGCTCTCTACGGGCTGATTCTTCGCCACTCCGGCTCGGTGAATCGCCCACAACCGATCACAACGTCGATGGAGAAGGGCCGCCGACAATCCTCCGACGATCACCTTCCTCCGAGCACCACCGAACCGTCTAGGTGATGTCGATCACCAAGAGTAACAAGCCTCGATCTTTGCTTGACTCACTCAAGCTTCACAACTAGAGGATGCACACTTGAACTCTTGGATGAACTAGAGAGAGGATGGATGGATTCGCGAATCACTCTCTCTCTCTAGGGCTCTTGCTCTCTTCCCAACCTTCTCAACAAACTCAGCAACTCAAATGAGCAAAGGCCAGGTGGGAGAGAAGTGGGAGGGGCTATAAATAGACCCTCTAAAAACTGCCTTGGGCTGGCATTTTAAGTTGGCGACGGACGCTCCATCGACTAGTCGACGGACGGTCCGTCGCATGCCCAACGACTAGTTTCTGTTCATAGTTGAGGCGACGGACGGTCCGACGCCCTGTCTAACAGCTAGTTCTGACACACTGTTCCCAGCGACGGACGCTACGTCACTGGGCGACGGACGCTCAACCACAGCGTCCGACGCTAAGTTCTGGCTAGGGTTGAAAAACACCCTCTCTGGAAGGTCGACGGACGCTCTTCCCAGCGTCCGACGCCTGGCCGACGGACAGCGTCCGACGGACCCTGAAGGACTTAGCCAGAAAACATCCTCTCTAGAAGGTCGACGAACGCTGTGGACTCAACCACCCAGCATCCGACGCCTTTGTCCGACGCGACGGACAGCGCCCGGCGCCCCTGCCAGGAGCGTCCGATGCCCAGAAAACAGTTTTATCAACTTCGTTTTTCGTCGCGATGAAAATGGAAGTTGTTATAGGCTATCTTACGGTCACCATAGGCTTGCTTAGAGCTAAGGAAGTCAAGTGTGCACCACACCTAAGTCATGAAGCTTTCCTAAGTCAAGCTACTAATCTCAACCCCTCTTAATAGTACGGTCAAATGTAAAAAGAGAAGCCCTATCTAATTCTAAGTGCCCTTCATCTCCTTATGGCACTTAGCCTATCATTCTAGGGTCTTCATCATGTCTCCTTGAAAACCAAAACGATATCCATCTTGGGGGCTAAGTGATGACCATTAGAGCTCATTCTCCTTGATCACTGTGGCTAAGCTACGCATAGCCTCTGCAAAACACACGTTAGCCATAATAATCTCTAATTGTTGTTAATCGCCGAAACCAACTAGGGTCATGATTCTTCAATCTCCCCCTTTTTGGTGATTGACGACAATAGAACTTCGAGTATGGATAAGTGTTTTGGTTAAGATTCAAGGGTGACTTGGAATGGTTGAGCAAGGGTTAGTGAAATTGTAATGAAGCATACTTGCTCACCCAAGCCAAATCACAAAACATGGTACTCATGGATATGAATGAAAAAGCAGTACCTCATGATATTCTCAGGGAAGTATCGGAGTAAAGCGCGGAAGCTCAAATAACGTTAAGCAAGGAGATATATCATGAACCATGAGACAACTCACAAGATATATTAGAGATAATCAAGAGTTTTGTCACATGCAACCATATAAACATCAACCATCATCACATCACACATATAGACAAATGCATAAAAGTAGACATGATGAAAGAGTATGGGGAAATAAAGCATACAAAGATCCAAATTCCTCCCCCTATCTCTATACTCGACCCTCTCTCCCCCTTTGGCGTCTAGCACCAAAAACTAAGTGTCTGGGGCTGGAGAAGAAGGTGAAGAAGCTGCAGCTCTACGATCCAGCATGATGAAGTCCTGAAGGTCTGACTCGTCTAACTCATCATCTGCCTCGGCCTCTGCCGGTGTAGGTGCAGCTGGGGTGGTCTCTGGAGCTGTCACTGGCACCTCTGGAGCTGCGGTCTCAACTAACTCCCCCTGAGGCTCAGCTGGTGCCTCTGACGGTCCTACCTCAGTGGTAGCGGGCCTGGGAGCCCGACGAGTGAAAACTCGAGGCGAGGGGGACGATGTCACTGCAAGTGCCACTAGGGACACTGCTGCTGCAACCTCTGCAGGTTGAGTCTGAACTAGAGAGGTCGCGGCCACTGTAACTTCCTCTGCTAGGGATATGGCATCCGTCTGAACGGCAGCTGGAGGTGTGGTGACTGTCTGTGCTGACTGCTCAGGTGCGATCTCCGACGATGCAACTGAGGACTGGTGAGTGCCTGTCGCCGGAGGATCCACTGCAGTCTCTGGAGCTGGTGTGACCTGTTGAGCTACTCCTGGGGAGTCTTCTCCCGTGATCTCAAGATAGGAAGCTGACAGATCTCTTGAGGCCTCTGCTAAGGTAGTTCCCCGGGTAGGAGTGAATCCTGTCTGGAACTCTCCAGGTGAAGCTATACAAGAGGACACCTGGGTCCTCGGAGTCTGGTACTCAGGAGAGGCTGCCGGCTGGAACGGAGGTGTAGCTGGTGCCTGACTCTGCTGTCCTCTGGACGGTAACGCTGGAGTTGGCACCACAACTACTGGAGGCTGCTATGGAGGAGAGGTGAACTGCTGCTGCTGCGATACGCCGGGCAACTGGAACTGTGGCGTGGAAGTCTGCCCGGAGCTAGAGGCCAGAAGATGCTCAAAAAGTAGTGTCTGAGTCTTCTGAATCTCTGCCTGCTGCAGCTGATATGCTGCTTCTCCTGCATCCTCGATAGAATAGAGAGCAAGGTAGCCTCTGAGGAACTAGAGCCTGGAGCTGGAGCTGCTGCGGCTGTGCCTGACCCACCTGCCTCGTGGTCATGGGTCATCGGTGTATACTCACGCACGGGCTGGTAGTCCTCGTCAGAGCTGTCGGAATCGAGGTCCTCTCGAAAGACTGTCTCAGCAGCTGTATCTATCTCTGCATCCAGGTCGGCTAGCTCTGCCTGAGCAATCTGCTCAACTGTCGCATCTGTGACCTCGGCCGACTGTGGTGGCACTCCGACCTGCCTAGTGCCAGGTCTGTAGGCTCTGCTGGGGCGAGGCAACTGCCCATGTGCCACAAGCTGACTCATCGAATATACAAGAAACTCTGTAGCTGATCTCGTAAGAGTGACCCTCATGACACCTGACCCGGTCTTGGCAACTATCAAATATGAAATCCAATGGGCAAACTGTAGTTGCCAATGACCTCTGAACCCAGCAGCTATAATATCCTCGAGCTCGCTCACTATCAAATCCCAGAGGTCAAACTTCTCTTTCCGAACAATGTGGGCTAGGAGCCAAAGCTGAAGACAAGTGATAGTATCCCTAGCTCCAATCTGGGGTAGAATAGTACGTCTGAGAACCTCGTGGAGGATCCGAGCTAAAGCAGTGAGGTCACGTGGTGTACGGCTCGAACCCTCAGTGAATGGCTGCTGAAAGCACGGACTCACGAAGTCCGTGGATGGCACTATACCATCGTGAGGTCGGCGAGGGGCCTCCTGATCCCTATAGCAGAGACTGTGAATCCTGGTAGGTGAGGACTCAAGGTGAAAGAGCTCTCTGAATCTAGCAGCTGTAACCCTGAAGTCACATCCCTGGTATCCAAAGTGAAGGAACTCGTGATCGGGCGAGATCCAAAGAGAGGCGTAAAACTGGTATACCCACTCCTTCTGATATGCCCCTGAGCGTCCCATCAAATCTGTCAGACCCTGGATGTACTGGAGGTGTTGCAGGATCTCTGGACCACCGATCCCCTCTATCTGAGTAGATGGGCACACCCTGTGGGCCCTGAGAGGAGCATCAGTGTCTACATATGCTCTGTAGAAGTCCTCGTGCACTGTAGTATAGAACTCTCGTCCGGCACGGGGTCCCTCTGAGGTGGGAACCAGGACTGGAAATCAACAAACCGAAGCAGCTGAACTTGCTTCGCTGTAAGTGCACGAACCTGGTGCCTCACGGGGTCTGGGAGCCGGGGTCCTGGAGGGCTAGGTGGTGCACCTGAGCCTCGGGAACGGGTAACGTGATGGCTCACCAGCTCTCCAATGGAAGAATGGCCCGCGGCCTCTGCCGGCTCAGTCGCTGGGACTGGCTTAGTCTCTGGTGCCTCTGTAGCCTCGACGGGCTCTGACTCTGGAGGTGGAGGGGACTCACGACGCGCTCCACGGCGAGGCGAGAGCCTCAAGCCGGCGCGACGTCCTCCTCGCTCCGCTAACTCGGCGGCCTCTGCCACTGCTAGTGCGGCCACTGAGTCTGGATCCATCGCTGGCCTCTTGCGCTTCTGAGAGATAACCTTCTGCTTTCTCTTTCCCCGGTCAGTGGGAGGACGCGGTGGAGGTGGAGGATCACCACCACTGCCGGGAACGGGACCTGCGTTCTTTGTCCTTGCCATACTTCAAATTGTTGCAACCAAAGCGCTGACAAGAAACCTCAAGAGATAAAACACAAACTCACTGCCAAGCAACCACTGACCCTGAGCCTCTGACAGACCACAGAACCAAACAACTGCAAGAGTGGCACGCCGGCCCTGGACTGTCCTCGCGAGGCTTTGCCTCGATCCGTACTCGCAGGCTTTGCCCCGAGTTCACTGACACTGCCTGCTGACCCTCTGATTCTCTGACCACTAACCAAATGACCCTGCTCGTGAGATAGATAGGGATATTACCATAAGCATTTATCTAAAGGTAAGGATCTATTGAAGCAAGAAAATAGGAAAGGATAGACCACAAAAAGTCCAACTGCCATACCTCGAACCTCTGACCAAAAAGGAAGAAGAGAAGAGATCTACCGATCAATCAACCGTAATCCGCAATCCGCAAACTAAACAAGGCAGTGACATGATGGATTAGGGTTGGTATAGAATGGCGAGGTGAATTGCAATTCGGAGTGAAAGGTCGATTTTCACCTTTGCACCCAAAAGTGATCAGTCGACCTCCAGCAAGGCTTGGAGGAGAGCTCGTCGGCAACAGGACTCCTGCACGGCTTGAATCTCACAGGGAATCAGAGGAGGGGCTGTGGAGAGTAGCTCTGGCGCTGGGCACGGCGGCAGGGTTGCGGGGCGCAGTGGAGGTGAATGGCGGCACAAGATGCGGCGGCCCAGGTGCGGGCGGCGCTGGGGGAGGATCACGGCGGCGCAGGGAGGAGGAGCACGGCGGCGCAGGCAAGGTCCACGGCGGCGCAGGGAGAGCGGCGGTTAGGGTTTGACGCGGCGCAGCGACGGACTAAGAAACGGATCGGCGAAACAGAGGGAAGATCGGGGATTTTAAAAAAAATTTAGCCGTTTAGTTCGTGACGGACGCTCCGACGCAGAGCGACGGACGCTCCGTCGGTATGCGACGGACGCTCGGGGAGCGTCCGACAGCATCGTCCGTTGGGCTTCCAGAGCCGATTTGAAACGCCCAATCGCATTGACCGCGACAGACGCTCGGGATAGCGTCCGTCGCCCTGTTGGCGGGCAAGTTTAATCTCCGGACGATCGCGACGGACGCTGAGGCAATTGACACCGAGCGTCCGTCGGTAGCGTCTGATGCCTTAAAAATAGAATTTTTCAAATTTTGTTTTTGCGGCTTTCTCCCAACCAAGTTCCAATCCCAATAAGATCCAAATAACACTTGATTGGACTTGATATGAGAACCATCTCTCAAACACTCATTTTCAATTAGTTTGCCATAGGCTTAAATTTAATTTTTAGCTCAAAATATTCGAATGGAAACGCCAAGGAGACATCATATGGCCACAAGAGGGGTATTGAAGTGACTTGAGCTTGGAATGCTCCCCCTAAGTGGATTATCATAGAGGATGCTCAAGAAACTTAACCGAAAAGAAAAGGCAAACAACGCACATGCATATGCTATGCAATACGAAATTTGAATCTAGGTTGCTTGCAAGTTTAAACTGCGGTTAAGCTTTGTCACACGCTTTGAGGGCGGTTATCTTAACCGCGTTAGCCAAGCCTAAGTGCATTACTGTTGACACAAAAAGCGTCAGATCTGTGAACACCTCGGGCTATTACCCAAAGCTCGATGTCGAGGGCGTGCCAGTCGATTTGACTAATCAATCGACAAGGATGAAAACTAGAACAAACTGAACGAGACGACAGCGATGCGCCCGGACGTCAAGGCTGAGATTGATCAGGGGTAACTAGAGCAGAGCTAGACGAGGCAAACAGCGATGCGCCCGGATTGCCAAAGCCTAGAGGTACTCCCACGCGGAACTAGCAAGAATTTGACGGAGATCAAGGTGATGCAGCCCGTCGAAAGCTTGAAGAACTCGTTGAAATCTATAGCTAATGCAGTAAAAGGGTAAATTGCGATAAAAGGTAGAATAAGATAAAATTGATTTGTTTTGAATTGGATTTTTTATATGTTTATTCCATAGCCCTCGGGCACATATTTATACTCTCGCATGGAGAGTTGTATAAAGACACGACACATATCCTTCCTAAAACAAACTCCTACTTTAAAGGAAACTGACTCGCGCAGGAGCCGATAACAATATTTATTTCCTAAACAAACACACCTATTTTAAAGGAAAATAAATGACTCATGCAAGAGTCGGACTCAAACTACTATAATAATGCTGGTACAAAACACCAGTTTCCTTACTCTCCTCCTCGATGAAAACTTTCCATCGGTAGATCCCTTCAATCCGCACCTTCCTTCTTTGGCCACTTGTAATCCTCCGCCGCCGCCAAGTGCTGTCACGCCCATCGGCATCGGCAATACTTTCCCGATCAGCAATCGGCAACATCTCTTCGTCGGCAATTGGCAATGAGCCTTATCGGCAATCAGCAACCATCTTTCATCGGCAATCGGCAACGAGCCCTTATCGGCAATCGGCAACCATCCTCCATCGGCAATTGGCAAGCCAACGGCGATGACTTTTCATCGGCAATCAGTTTCAGCAAGACTTCACCAATTAACTTGTCGGCAAAGCTCATCTGCTTCCATCGGCAACGCATTTAGTCTTCCCGCAGCACTTTTTCATCGGCAACATCTCCCGATGCCGATGGAGAACGGCCATTGACCAGTCAAGCCTCAGCCCACTTGACACGTGTCAAAAAACGGTGTCAACACATGCCCCCCAGTTTCGGAGCGTATAACTTTACGTGCCGAAATTCTCTCCACTGTAGCCGTTGCTATAGCTGTTACCCCCAAGATAGGTGTACGGTTTCCTCGATCCCCGCGTGTGGAACTGCAATTTAATAATAAAATCCCTCGATTGTAGCACAAACATTTACAGACCACCTCGATCACCGCGCGTATCTACCGCGGGCCTCTCTACATTCCTGCACAGTGTGAAACAGAACCCCAAAATACCCCTGAACAGGCTTATAAAAGTTACCGGGATCCACACCGTCCTTTTACCCGAGCCCATTTTTACTTTCACCTTCCTGCCTTCGTCTTCAACCTCTGGCCGCTCTGAAGAACACAGGCTAGAGCAACAGTACTCCTTCACAATCCAAGGACGAACCAAGCATCCCTCTAACTCCAAATGGCGATCCAAGTCGACATCCCGAAGGTAAAACTCATTCTCCATTCAATCCAACCTCTCTGCATGGTTCTTTTCCCCGCAAAAACCTGGTTTTACCCCCATTCTTCCTTCTGATTTGTCCCTTCTTCTTCGAACCCTAGAAGCTGTACAACAAAGTAATCATCCCCCTCGCTGGTTCCAATCTCAGCTGCCTAGGCCCAATGGGCAATCCAGACCCCACCTCCATCATCAATGCAGAAACCAACCGGGTACCGTTCAGATCTGAGCGTTTTGATCTAGGACTCTGGAAGGACACATTTCGTTCATGGCCCAAGCCTACTAAGGGATGGAAAAACTGGTACCTGAGAATAGTTAGATCACAGGAAGTGTACTAGCAGGAGCGTAACTTGGATCAGTGTGTTAGGCTCTCAATTGCCGATATGGAGAAGAACGAAAATTTGATGATGGCAGCCTCATACTTCTGGTCCGACAGCATAAACGCTTTCCTCTTCAGGCATGGACCGGCTACCCCAACCCTTGCCGATGTCTATATGCTGACCGGCTTGGACATCACCTCTGCCGATACGCTTAGCCTTTTCAACAGGAAAGCTGAGCATAAAGTGAACACCCGGAACATCGGCGGCTGGACGAGCTATATCAAAGAGAACCAGAAGACCGAATCGGTAACTCAATGGGAGCACGCCATCTTTTTAAACATGTGGTTGGAAAAATTCATTTTCTACGGCAAAACCATCGGTCCGACCACCATGCACCTCCCAGCGGCTGAACTACTTGCCGATGGAACGAGGCTCCCTCTAGGCAGGTATCTTCTTGGATCAGTTTACCGATTGCTGCATCAAGTATCCAATAAGCTACTGCTAGGAGAGCCCATCGGCAATCTCGGAGGTCCTTGGTGGTTTATCAATTTATGGCTGAACGCACACATGCACAAGGCTCTCCAGTTTGACTTATTTGCCCAACAATTCCCGAGGGACATATCGGAGGATTACCGATATGATGATGATGAATCGGCAACTCGCCCTCCGCTTAACTTTGGAGAGGCTATCATAGTGCTGCCAGGTACCGATGCCGATGCAGAGCACTTTGGCTACTACTTCCAGAAGTTCTACAACGGACTTCCCTCTTCAGAACGGACTTGGTGGTCGTATCTTGATGAACACAACCAGTTCTCGTTGCTGTTCAACTTGACCGATGTGAGCCTGCCCGAAAACCAAGCAATTATGAGGGCCAGCATTACTCCCCGAGCCATTCCAGTAAATATCTTTGGATCTGGGAAGAATGCCCCACCATCCTATGAGTTCTACTATCCATCGGTAGCAGCGAGACAACTGGCATTTGGCCAACTGCCGATCAAGCTCTGCTACTCTAAGGTAGTAAGACACAGGCAGACAATCTCCAGTAATTTGGACTGGAATAAAATCATCAGCCTTCCTGCCGATGCCGATCTGTCAGACCTCGACTTATCTTCCTGGTCGCCAACCTCCTTCATCACCAATGAATTCAAGTCTTGGTGGCAAGAGTGGAAGTGCCAGCTACTCGCCAAGTCTTCGCACTATTATCGGCACTTGATCGACGCCGATTACCTTATCCCTGACGACACAGTAAGTCTGTTATCCGATGTACTTTCATTACTTTATTTGTCATCGGTATCAACACCTAACTCCTTTGCACCCATGCGCCTGACAGACCGATGATCCGGTTCCTACAATTAGTAATAGTGGTAGGCCCTTTAATCTTCGGATAATGGGCCCCATATCGATCATTGGCACCAGAGCTCCGACGCTGGCCGCCTTCATGCCTCAACAGGTACCTGCGCCGACACCCACAAAAACCCAGGCTACATCGGCTGCTGCCGTTGCCCTGACACGGGTTTATGCAGTAAACTCGATTTTACCCATACCGATTACATACTGTTTTATCGGCAACATTTATCTTGCATAACTTGCTTTGTATTCAGGCGCTATGGTCATCGGCATCTGCTTCCAGCAGGCAAACACCTTCTAGCCCGGTTGTCGATGCCCCCCGGTCTTCAAAGTGGGTCGGCTCCCCTGCTGCTGCACCGACGAAGAAGAGGCGCTTGAGGTTGGCTTCTCCTCCACCATCGGCTCCAACTGCGCCATCAACCGCCGATGTCCAAACAACAGGACCGCCTCTGGTTCCAGTAGCACCACCCACCGGCGGGTCGTTGACAGAGCCTCCATCGGCTTCCACGCCTGATCAGCCGATGGATGACGTCCCCGACCAGGAGACAGCAGCTGTTGCAACAACCGAAGCGGCTTCGGCATCGGTACCGACGGGGCTCAATGAAGAAGCAGCACCCGCCGTAGCAGCGGAGGTAGCATCAGCATCGGCACCGTCAGCCGATGGAAGGGCGGCATCGCCACCACGTGAACCGGCCGCCACATCGGAAGCAGCGCCGACAATAACACCACCGGCGGTGCCGACTCCTTCTCCTGCTCAATCATTGGCATCTGCTGCCGTCGTCCACGATGAAGCTGGACCATCCAGCATACCAAGTCCCAGGCAGGAGATTCGCTTTAAGACGGTGAGTTAATCACCCTAAAGTTTTCAGTATAATTTTCCGATTGGCAAACTCTAACTCCTGTTTTCAGGCCTAGGATTCTCCAGACAGTCTCTTCTCCTACAGCTTGAACCCTCAGGACGAAGATGAACGCCCAAGCCGCATTCGAGCAGACAGTCTGTTCTCCTTCGCAGTCGACGTCCCCGATGATGAGGAAGAGGAAAGCTCCGTCCCAGCTCTATCGGCAGAAATCAAGTCCAGACTTGAAGAACTACTCTCCCTGCTGCTGCAAGACACATCTCAACTCGTCTAGGACTCATCGGCGGTAAGGATTATATTCAAGGATATCCAAAGTCATCTTTCCGCCGATGCAGCAGAAGCCCTTCTCCAGGCAACCTTCCTTGACATCAAACAGATCTAGTACCGGAGGCTTAGTCGTCGCATTGCCGATAGAGCTGCCCAAGCCAAGAGCGAGGAAGAGAAGCTCAAATTCAAACACCTTGCCGATGAGAAGCACAGAAGCATTGGTCAAGCAAAAGTCTCCATCGGCAACCTTGACCAAGAAATCTCCCGACTATCGGCAAGGAAGGAGGAGCTACTGGCGGAGCTGCAAAAGGTTGAGGGGGATCTGACGATTGCCAACCAGCAAAAGACACAACTGTCCGATTCCATCGGGGCCTTGCGGTGAGAAAGAGACCATAATGCCCGACAAGCCATCCTATGGAAGAAGAAAATCAAGCCAGTTGAGGGCTCTGCCGATGCCGACGCCAAGGAGATGGATGAAATAGAGCAAATTCGCCTGCGTGCGATATCAGTTATCCACTCCTTACTGTAATGTCTGTTGTATCGGCAAGGATGTAACCTGATATTTGATCTCGACTTGTAATATAATGCCAGTTTGTTTTTACCGATGTTTTTATAATTTTTCTTTTCATCGGCATTCGACTGAGCACTATGCATCTACCCATATGCTAGGGTAATATCTTTTTAAGTACTTGCCGTTGATCACCCTAGAAAACGCCACTCCTTCGAGACTTTCCAAAATGTACGCATTACCAGGAGCAGACTGTTTTATCCGATAAGGACCTTCCCAATTAGGGGACCACTTCCCAAATTTAGAGCTCTTAGTCCCAATCGGTAAAATCAACATCCAAACCAAATCGCCATCGGCAAATTCCTTTACCTTTACTTTCTTATCATACCATCGGGCAACCCTCTTCTTATTCTCTTCAATACTAATTAATGCTCTCAACCGATGACCTGCCAAATTTTCTAACTCATCTTTCATCAGAGTAATATAATCATCGGTCGTCAACTGATCCTGAAAAGACAATCGCCTAGAACCAGTTTTGATTTCCCAAGGTAGGACAGCATCGTGTCCATAAACCAACTGATACGGCGAGACCTTGGTTGCACCATGACAAGCCATCCGATACGACCACAAAGCTTCGTTTAAGACCACATGCCACCTTCTAGGGTTTTCCTCAATCTTACGTTTTATAAGCTTAATGATTCCCTTATTAGTCGCTTCAGCTTGACCATTAGCCTGAGCATAATAAGGAGAAGAATTCAACACCTTGAAACCCATGCTAACTGCAAAGTCATCAAACTCTCCCGATGTGAACATGGTCCCTTGATCGGTAGTGATAGTCTGAGGAATACCGAATCGGTAAATAATGTGCTCCTTAACGAAATCCACCATATTTGCCGATGTCACCTTCTTCAAGGGGATTGCTTCGACTCACTTGGTAAAGTAATCGGTAGCAACAAGTATGAAGTTGTGTCCCTTGCTCGAGGGCGGATAAATTTGGCCGATGAGATCAATAGCCCATCCTCTGAACGGTCAAGGCTTGATTATAGGATTTATTGCCGATGCAGGTGCCCTTTGCACATTACCAAACTTCTGATAGTCTTGACACCCTTTGAAATAATTGAAGCAATCTTCAAGGATTGTCGGCCAATAATATCCATTCCGCCTAATCATCCACTTCATCTTGAATGCCGATTGATGCGCTCCACACACACCTTCATGGATCTCACCTATCAACTCTTTCGATTCTTCTTTGCCAAGACATCTAAGTAAAACCCCATCAATTGTCCGATAATACAACTCATTATCAAGGAGCACATACTTAGTAGCTTGGAACCTTAGACGCCTTTCAACTTTCTTGGATGGATCCCTCAAGTAATCGGCAATCTCCTTTTTCCAGTCATTGGCAACTGTTACCGATGTCGTGACTTGCATCGGCTGATACCTCGAGGCGTTCTGTGCTAACCGATTAGCCTCTTCATTATGCAACCTTGGAATGTGTTCAAGGCGGTATTCTTTGAATTCCTTTAACAACTGCAAACACCGCTCATGAACAGCGATCAAAACTTCACTTCGGCACTCATACGTCCCGATCAATTGGTTAATCACCAACATAGAATCGCCGAAGATTTCAACAGCATCGGCACGCACTTCCCTGAGTAACTCCAACCCCTTAAGTAAAGCCTGGTATTTAGCCTGATTGTTTGTTGAAGTAGCAACAATCAGCAACGAAATCTCGTACCTCTGTCCTCGGGGTGAAATCAAGAGAATACCGATACCTGCTCCATCCTTGCATGCAGACCCATCGAAGAATAGAGCCCAACGAGCAATCTCAACAAAGCTCACCATATTGCAGTGCTGAGTGACAAAATTGGCCATCACCTGACCTTTAACAGCCTTTGCCGATTCATACCTTAGGTCAAACTCTGATAGTGCCAGAATCCACTTACCGATTCGTCCACTCAAAATCGGCATTGACAGCATGTACTTGACCACATCATCTTTGCAGACAACAGTGCATTCGGCCGACAGTAAAAAGTGTCTTAATTTAATGCAAGAGAAGTATAAACATAAGCACAATTTTTCTATGGCCGAATACCTGGTTTCAGCATCCACCAATCCTCTGCTCAAGTAATATTGCACGTTCCTTCCCTTCAAACTCTTGAATTAAGGCTGATCCGATAACACCGTCATCGGCAGACAAATATAACCTGAAAGGCTTCCCGTATTGAGGTGGAACCAAGACTGGAGGATTCACCAAGTATTTCTTAATCTGCTCTAAAGCTGACGGTTGCTCTTCTTTCCATGTAAACTCTTGATCGGCTTTCAATTTCAACAGAGGACTAAAAGACTTAATCTTACCAGACAGATTGGATATTAATCTTCTAATGAAATTAATCTTGCCGATCAGAGACTGCAACTCAGTCTTATTGGTGGGAGCAACCACCTTGTTAATTGCATCAATAGACTTTCTGCTGATTTCAATGCCTCTCTGATGCACCATGAAACCCAGAAACTGCCCTGCCGACACACCAAATGCGCACTTATTAGGATTCATCTTCAACCCATGCTCCCTCGTGCACTCTAATATCTTCCGCAAATTGGCAAGATGCTTCTTGAAGTCTCCAGACTTAACCACCACATCATCAATGTAGATTTCAACTATTGTGCCGATATACTTATGAAAGATAAAATTCATTGCCCTCTGATAAGTAGCACCGGCATTCTTCAAGCCAAAAGTCATGACTACCCACTCGAATAAGCCAACGTGACCTGGACATCGGAAAGCAGTCTTGGATATGTCTTCTTCAGCCATGAATATTTGATTATACCCAGCATTACCATCCATGAAGCTAATAATCTGATGTCCAGCAGCAGCGTCGATCAGCAGATCGGCAACGGGCATCGGGTAGCCATCCATCGGCGTAGCCTTGTTCAGATTCCTGAAATCAATGCAAACACGAAGCTTTTCATTCTTTTTATACACAGGAACCACGTTAGAGATCCAATCGGCATATCGGCATTGCCGAATAAATCCAGCTTCGATTAACTTGGTAATCCCAGCCTTAATATCAGGTAAGATAGTAGGATTGCATCGGTGTGCCGGCTGCCGATGTGGCTGGAAACCAGACTTGATGGGTAACCGATGTTCAACTATCGATCGGTCCAAACCAGGCATCTCTGTATAATCCCAAGAAAAACAATCTTTATTCTCTTTCAATAAATCAGTTAATTGCTGCTTACATTGAGAATCTAACTTAGCACTAATAAAAGTAGGCCTAGGTTTACTACCATCGCCGATGTCGATCTCGAGCAAGTCATCGGCAGACGTAAAGCCCTGCCCCAATTTTCCGTCATCGGCGAACTGATCCATTAAGACTCCCCCTCAGGACCAACTGCTTGGATTGGCTTGATGCGGTAATCGGCAACTTTGAGGAACTCTTTATCCCAGGCTTCTCCAGATATACACCTGGTCTGCTCACAAGTGCGGAAAGTAATGCGGTAATAAAGAGCTAGAGAAAGAGATGCTTGACACGGCGATGTTTTGCCGAGGTATCGAGGAGTCGACACTCCCCCCTAGTCCTCGTTGGAGCACCTCGCAAGGTATAGCTCCCCCTCGATCCCGCGCAAGGGATGAGTGCTCTCTACGGGCTGATTCTTTGGCACTCCGGCTCGGTGAATCGCCCACAACCGATCACAACGTCGATGGAGAAGGGCCGCCGACAATCCTCCGGCGATCACCTTCCTCCGAGCACCACCGAACCGTCTAGGTGATGTCGATCACCAAGAGTAACAAGCCTCGATCTTTGCTTGACTCACTCAAGCTTCACAACTAGAGGATGCACACTTGAACTCTTGGATGAACTAGAGAGAGGATGGATGGATTCGCGAATCACTCTCTCTCTCTAGGGCTCTTGCTCTCTTCCCAACCTTCTCAACAAACTCAGCAACTCAAATGAGCAAAGGCCAGGTGGGAGAGAAGTGGGAGGGACTATAAATAGACCCTCTAAAAACTGCCTCGGGCTGGCATTTTAAGTTGGCGACAGACGCTCCGTCGACTAGGCGACGGACGGTCCGTCGCATGCCCAACGGCTAGTTTCTGTTCATAGTTGAGGCGACGGACGCTCCGGCGCCTAGGCGACGGACGGTCCGATGCCCTGTCTAACGGCTAGTTCTGACACACTGTTCCCAGCAACGGACGCTACGTCACTGGGCGACGGACGCTCAACCACAGCGTCCGACGCTAAGTTCTGGCTAGGGTTGAAAAACACCCTCTCTGGAAGGTCGATGGACGCTCTTCCCAGCGTCCGACGCCTGGCCGACGGACAGCGTCCGACGGACCCTGAAGGACTTAGCCAGAAAACATCCTCTCTGGAAGGTCGACGGACGCTGTGGACTCAACCACCCAGCGTCCGACGCCTTTGTCCGACGCGACGGACAGCGTCCGGCGCCCCTGCCAGGAGCGTCCGACGCCCAGAAAATAGTTTTATCAACTTCGTTTTTTGTCGCGATGAAAATGGAAGTTGTTATAGGCTATCTTACGGTCACCATAGGCTTGCTTAGAGCTAAGGAAGTCAAGTGTGCACCACACCTAAGTCATGAAGCTTTCCTAAGTCAAGCTACTAATCTCAACCCCTCTTAATAGTACGATCAAAGGTAAAAAGAGAAGCCCTATCTAATTCTAAGTGCCCTTCATCTCCTTATGGCACTTAGCCTATCATTCTAGGGTCTTCATCATGTCTCCTTGAAAACCGAAACGATATCCATCTTGGGGGCTAAGTGATGACCATTAGAGCCCATTCTCCTTGATCACTATGGCTAAGCTACGCATAGCCTCTGCAAAACACACATTAGCCATAATAATCTCTAATTGTCGTTAATCGCCGAAACCAACTAGGGCCATGATTCTTCACTTGTTACTTTTGGTGATCGACATCACCTAGACGGTACGGTGGTGCTTGGAGGAAGGTGATCGCCGGGGAGATTGTCGGTGGCCCTTCTTCATCGACTTGTGATCGGTTTGTGGGCGATTCACCGAGCCGGAGTGGCGAAGAATCAGCCCGTAGAGAGCACTCATCCCTTGCGCGGGATTGAGGGGGAGCTATACCATGCGAGGTGCTCCAACGAGGACTAGGGGGAGTGTCGACTCCTCGATACCTCGGCAAAACATCACCGTGTCAAGCATCTCTTTCCCTAGCTCTTTCATACCGCATTACTTTCCGCACTTGTCTTCCAATTCATACTAGAGCTGTGTAGGAAGGTTTCGCTTTCTATTGGCTTGCTACCGCTTTCTAGTTAGGACACACTATTGGTAGGCACTAGGGGGTTAATTGGCTCTTGATAGGTTTAATTCTTGTCTAGAAATTAAAAAGAGCCCAATTCACCCCCCCCCCTCTTGGGCATCTTGATCCTTTCAAAGTGGTCATCCACGTTGCTTTTGGCCAGCTTGGTTTAAGCAACATAAGTGGCTTGAGTACCGTGTAGAAAGAGATGCCGTTTTTGGTTTTGTTTGCTATTTGTTCAAGGATAAAACAAAATGTCCCGGTGGAGATACATTTGTGAAGGGAGGATGGCGAAACTTGTAATTTGGTTATTATTATGAATTTGTTGTAGTCATTATAACTTATGATCCATTATATTACATATTTGCTTTGAAATTTCTTATATGTTGGCATACCCATCCATAAATTCCTGGCTCCGCCACTGATCCCATATGCAAAGTTATCCCCGCTAGATGCTAGATCTACGGATCCTGTGTTCTAACACGGACGAGAGAAATGCTTCTTAGATAAGCTATATGAAAAACACGTTTATCTAAGAAATGGATATGGCCAAGAATATGTGTTTTTAGTGTAAATGAGGTAGGTGAGGAGAAGCGCGGCCAGAAAAAGCTATAAAAATGTGTTGTTTGGTTGTTAGTTTTAGCTTGTTTTGGCCATAAACACCATTTAAATTGTTCCAAATAGGACCTATGTGTCATGCTGATAATAAAAGTGTATTTTTTCCTAAAAAATACAATTCTAGACATGGATCTAGACATTGTAGCGAATCATTATTAACGTAGAGTATTAAATTTATATACTATACTGGATAATGTTGGTGTTCTTGGATTCTTCTCCGCAAAGGTCCACTATATATGTTAATTTTGTAGTCACAAAACATTATAATATAGGAGATATTAATTATTAATGGTCAAAGTTTCACATTAGAAACGCCATGTCAAACCATGCTGACAAAATCAAGGAAAGGACAGAGTATAGTACATGAGATAAGCTAAGCTGAATCAAATTACATCTTATACTACATTATATTTTGAAATGGGAGACCTGCCTTTATGCCTTGGCGGCCGAGGGAGTGCCACACTTGAATGACACAAAAAAAATTGATGGTATTCATCCAAATGGAATTAAGCTCTTGTTTGGATGTGCATATATCTCCTTTAAACCATATATATTGGAGTGTATTTGAACTAATATCTACTCCAATCCATATGGTTTGAGGTAAATACATACATATTCAAACAAGACATAAGAGTACTTTGGAATCCTTCCATTATTCAACTTATAGTATTTTATATAGCCTCTCCTTTTTTTGCCGGGACCAATGAGAGGCCAACTAGTCATCACAAAAATAATAGTGGTGGGTGACAGCTGACAGGTAAGGACTAAGGAAGAAAGATGAGCTTTCCCTCTTTTGGAGTTGCTTCCTTTTAATGACTACAGTGTTGGTTGAGAAAGATCGTCAAGCACAATTGTGTCGTCATCACCATCACAACTGTTTTCTTTTTCTTTTATTTTTTGGTCATTTTGTGCAAAAGGAGAAATAGGCGACGTGGCACTACTCCCTCCCCGGCCAGCTTGTGGATTGCAAGGCAGGGATGGGTGGGTGATAGCATGATTTTTTTCTTTCCTTCTGGCAATCTCTCTTCAATTGTTTGTGGTCACAAATCCATGAAGAAGCTTCTAGATGTTTATCATCTTTATATACAGGAAGTTTCTTCTATGATATTCTGCCTGGATTGTGGGAGAAGATATGAGCATATTCATCGTATTGGCTTGGATTTTTCTGATCACTGAAACATCAAGTTTGAGTGCATGATTATTGATGAGTAGGTAACTGGATAGGAACAATGATTATAGTTTTTTTTTTGTAAAGTAAACTCTGTTTTTTTACTTCTATAGGTTTGTTATTTGTAACAAGCCTATGCAGCTGTTTTTTTTGGGCATAATAATATATGATGCTAAACCATGCAGGAATTAGTTACTTGGTTCCTGGACTACTATTACTGTTTGGGTCCTCGGTTGTGTCTTTATTCAACATTAGTGTTAAGCAATAAGAAATTTGTAGGTCAGTTCTACTATGGATTGCATGAGAGGCGCATCACCGGTTTCCTCCTTGTATTGTACAAGCTCCTTGATCCAATGAACTTGCCTGACACTGACAGCAACTCAGGCAAATCTCTAATGGACATCATCTGATAACGCAATTTAACAACCCTGACGAAAATGACACTGCAAATGGGATAACAGGGGCTCAATGAATTATAGTAGATAAGAACAACAATGTAATAGAAGGGGCAAACCGCCGTGCTAGGCCTAGCCTAGCCCAGCCCAAATGTCCACAACTGGCCCACGAAAAAGTTCAGTACTTGTGCTCAGCTCTCTAGATTAAATTGAAGTAACATGGAAAATATTTTTGGGTACAAGTATGCAAGCTAATTAAATCTAGTCTACATGATCTCACTAATAAAGCTATCCATGACGGCCTTCCCTTAAAAAAACTAGTCTAGTTGCTTCATATTTTTTCTGTTTGTTTATTCACGTGGTATTCAGCAAGTTATTCTTCTTTAACATCATATGTTATTTGCTTATTATCCTTTCCATATGAAAATTGTACTTATCTCTCTAGTTTAACTGCTTAGGTCAAGCCCATCCCTTTCACATTCTACTTGCTAACTCTTTAACAACCTAATCCATTAAGAGCACCTTTGAGAAACACACACACACACCAAAAGTCCAATGCATGCCCCCCTTCGTCAACTGTCGTGTATTTTGGATGTGAAAGTATAAGTACCTAAGACACCGGTAGCTAAAATCTCAAAAAAAAATGCTGGTATCCTACTAGTATAGGATAATTTTGAATGTTTTTTTGGACCAAATAAACATGTTTGATAAACAAATCATACTAATAACAAAAAATCAGAAACCCAAAATCATTTGTGTGATACGCTTGTTTATCAAACTCACACACATAAACCATTATATTTTAGATGGCAGACTTCTCGCGGGTTTTTTAAATGGAAAAGAAGAGGTAAAAGAGAGTTTTTTGCTGAAAGGAAAATAGGCGCTATATTATACTGAGATGATCTCCAACAGATTTTTTGCTGCTGCCATACACCAGAGTGCCGCCTCTTTATAAATCTCGTACCAATGAAATGTCAGCATCGTCGATCGTTGCAGTCTGCTGTACCTGTTCGTCATAAAATGCGGCCAGGTCTTCATTTTAATTTGTCCCCCAACATACTAACTGATGTGCAGCTGATGACGAATTAAACCAAAGCTGCTTTGGCCCAGCTGCATGCTGAAAATTTCAAAACAATGCATGCATATGCATGGGACTCAGTTGAAAACTTGAAATCTACTCCTACTCCTACTCCTACTCCTACTCCTAGTTAGCATGCTCTTCAAACTTCAAACACTATATATTGAGATAATTTCCGAGAGGTGCTCTGCTCCTGACATACACCACAATGATCGATGCCTCGACATCGCTTCCAGTGTTCAAAGACAGTTTGTTTTAATCAGCGGTCGCATCGCACTCCTTTGGCTTTTGTTCACCAAGGGCCAAGGCCGAGCAACTCCTATAAACTAGGATTTCTATTTTGATTTAAGAATTCTTTCTACTTAGGGTTTATTTTCTTTGCATCTATTTTAATAAGACCCCTTAAATTTATTTCAGTAGATAATGGCACATGAGATGCACCCACCATTTGGTCATATCCATCGCCGTTTATATCAACTGAGCTATGGGAAGAAGGGAGGGTAAAGGGAGGAGCATCGTTCCAATCCAAGTGCAAACAACAAAATTTGTTTAATGCCATTATAGACGAGCGAGTGATGCAAATATATTTGTACATTAGACATCATACCAATTATTTTCTACCCTTGTCTTCAACCTACCACTACAACAGTAGGACCACCACCGTCCTCCCCCTCCCCCTCCCCCTTCAGGCTTCAGCTCCTGCTCTGGGCATGTCATGTTGTCCTAGCTATTGAAAAGACATTCCCCCTAGTGTCCATCACCACATCTCGACCCAATTTTCAAACTATGAAGACCTTCCCAATTTCTCAAACTGGACTAAATGGGCAATGGACAAGGAGATATGCGCCGCACAGGCTCCCCGTCCATTGTTAGAATATTAGGAAAATTCCATGTCATTTTAATTCCGTAAATTAACATAATGTTGATGACATATAAAAGATTATTTAAAGTTGAGATCATGACATCAACCGTATTCATAACCATATGAAACATGTTGATATCAAAAACATGTAAACATTATATATATAGCATAACGAAAAGGCATGGCTTATAGCTCTTAACAACAACGAACAGACTGCACATGAAACGATATAACAGACCTACTGAAACGTATACGCAGAAGTATATGAAACAGCATGCCAGAAACACTGAAACATATATGCAGAACAGAACTGCAGCAGGAACAGAGAGCATACATATTACTAAACGGCACAGCAGAGCATGTGAAACAGATTCACTACAGCATATGAAACAGCATGGATGAACTACTGAAACATATAAAAATTGTACGAAGAAAAACAGAGAAATGACGAGATGAACATACCCGCCCATCCGCGCAGCGTCCGATGTACCAGAACCTTGATCAACCTCGATGGTCATGGCGTAGAGGAAGAAGGTGTACTGTCCACCGGGAAGAAGATGACGACGACGATCACCGGGAGGAAGACGGCGGCGGCGTCACCTCCAGGAAGAAGACGATCGGCGGCGGCGGCGGCTCCAGGAAGAAGACGACGATGGCGGCAGCAACCTCCTCGAAGAAGACGACGACGACAGCAGCGGGAGCGTCTCCTCTGGGAAGAAGACAACGGACGGCGATGACGACGACGAACGGCAGCGGCGTTAGGCAGTCGCGTAGACGCTCCCCAAAAACCTAATTGCCGATCCCCCGTGCAAGGTCTCGAACGGCAAGGGCTCCGGAGGCACCTGCCCTCTCGCTTCTTCGTGCGCGCGAAGTTACGAGATGGGGAAGACTTCTATGCAGCGGAACTATGAACTGGAATGTGTTCTCTGTACTTTTCCCAGGAAAGGAAGGGGATACGGTATATCCTCCATACGCATGGAAAAGGAAGAGCCCCGGGAAGGAGAAGGGTTGCGAGTGCATGGGCGCATGCGTGCAGGTGCGCAGGATGGAAATTGGAAGAATGAAAACTCCCGTAATTATGGAAGAAAGTAACTCCCATGATTAGTGGCCAGTAAAAATTAATACACCACGTCACAGCGTGCACGGCTGCCTGCCTGCCTCGTTCCGCCCGTTGGACTTCCAATCCGGTACAAATAAAATGCACATAATTACATATCATAGAGTTATTGATTTATTGAATATATAAATAGGTCTAGCTCATAATAAATCCAACAATCCTCACCAAGCTCTAGGGTTTGTAACTATGTAATTCCAGAATCACAATTCTTTGATATACCAGTTTTTCGATGGAGACTGTTAAGTTGAACATTCACTTAGAACAAGAGTTTCACTCAGTCACAACTGAACAATAAACTATGCCTTCAATTGATAGTTTTGTGCGACGTGAGATTCACTCAAGTCCTTTGCTGATACTAGGCTGCAAAAGCATCCCCGCTGTTTTGAAGCATATAAGTCACACTTCAGTGCCTTTCATGAGTATTTAGGAATTACCCAAATTTCATAGACCATGACCAGTAGTCTAACTCATATAGGTGTACTCCTCATCAGATGTTCTGTAGGACAACATCTCACCTTTGGAATACATTAAGGTAAATACCATCCTGCCTTACAGATAGGAAAGATGCGCATCAGAAATGAGTCAATAAAGGGATCTTTCCTCTCATCTATTCCTAGCTTGTTTCACCACTCTACTTCACGGGATCTCCGATCACATAGAGCAGGTTACCACCATAGTAAATTTCATATGGGTCTCATACCCATTTCTCTCGATGCACCCTCTATCACATTTCTTGATAGTCCCTTGGTGAATTGATCTGCCAGATTATTCGACGTATGGACATAGTCCACCATTATAACTCCGGAGGTTTTCAATTTTCTGACAGATTTTAATCTTCGCTTAACATGCCTTGTAGACTTTATGTTATTCCTGGAACTGTTAACCTTTGTAATTACAGTCTAGTTATCACAGTTCATGGAAATAGCCGGAATTGGTTTTTTCAACCACTAGTAAATCCAATAGGAAATCACGTAGCCACTCGGCCTCAGCCCCAGCAATGTCTAACACTATGAGTTCTGCTTCTATTGTAGACTTCGTTAAAATAGTCTGCTTGCAAGACTTCTAGGAAACAGCGCCACCTCCAAGCAAGAACACATATCCGCTTGTGGCATAAAGTTCATCAACATCAGAGATCCAGTTGGCATCACAATAGCCTTCTAGCACTCTGGGGTTACCAGTATAATTAATACCATATGTCATAGTACCTTTCAGATAGCGCAAAACTCTCTCAAGAGCACGCCAGTGATCATCTCTCGGCTTTGACACAAACCGGCTCAGCTTGCTCACAACATATAAGATGTCAGGCCTTGTTGCACTAGCAAGGTACATGAGTGAACCAATGATTTGTGAGTATGTTAATTGATCCCTAGCTATTCTTCGATTTTTCCTCAATAGCACACTAGGGTCATAAGGCGTGGGAGCAGGGTCACAGTCACTAAACCCAAAGCGACTTAACACATTTTCCACATAATGGGACTGTAACAAAGTTACTCCACCATCACCTTCTTTGATAAGCTTGATGTTCAGAATCACATCAGCTTCTCCCAAATCTTTCATTTCAAAATTGCTCGACAAAAGAGCCTTTACTTCCTCAATCACATTGAGATTAGATCTGAAGATCAAGATGTCATCAACATAGAGGCACAGTATAACAGTCTCACCCCCACCATATTGATAATACACACACGTCTCAGTCTCATTCACTGCAAATCCAACAGCTGTGAGAGTATTATCAAACTTTTTATGTCATTGCTTAGGTTCTTGTTTTAGGCCATACAATGACTTTAACACACACCTTGTTCTCTTGACCATCCGAAATGAACCCGTCAGGCTGATCCATATAGATCTCCTCATCTAACTCTCCATTTAGGAAAGTTGTCTTTACATCCATCTGATGAATGATAAGACCATATGAGGTTGCCACGGCAATCAATGTACGAATTGTAGTCAATCGAGCCACCGGTGAATAGGTGTCAAAGAAATCTTCACCCTCTTTCTGGGTATATCCTTTGACCACAAGCCTTGCCTTGTACCTCTCAATAGTACCATCAGGCCTAAGCTTTTTCTTGAAAATCCATTTGCAGCCTATGGGTTGACAACCATATGGACGGTCAACGACCTCCCATGTTTCATTAGACATAATAGAATCCATCTCATTCCTTACCGCTTCCTTCCATAAGTCAGCATCAGGAGAGGAATATGCCTCTCTAATGGTGGTTGGATTGTCTTCCACAAGGTACACTATAAAGTCATTACCAAAGGATTTTGCAACCCTCGGTCTCTTGCTCTTTCGAGTGACTATAGTGTCATCCTCCTCAGGGATGTGCACATGAGAATCATCAGCATGATCTATAGAAATAGACAGTTCTTGCTCATGGGGAATTATAGTCTCATGACTTATTTCACTATGTGTATTTTTCATGGGAAACTCATTTTTAAAAAATGTAGCGTCTCTTGACTCCATGATAGTATCGACATACATATCAGACACGTCAGATTTTATAATTAAGAACTTATATCTTGTGTTGTGAAAGGAATAGCCAAGAAATACACAGTCAACAGTTTTAGGCCCAAGTTTGCGCTTCTTGTTGATTGGCACATTGACCTTTGCCAAACATCCCCAAGTGAGCAAATATGAGAGATTTAATCTCCTCTTTTACCATTCCTCGAATGGTGTGATCTCTTTGTTCTTTGTTAGAACTTTGTTCAGGACATGACACGCTGTCAATATCGCCTCACCCCACCATTTCTTGGATAATCCCGCTGTACTCAACATGGCATTCACCAAGTCTGTTAGAGTGCGGTTTTTCCGTTCGGTAATCCCATTGGATTGTGGTGAGAATGACGGTGTCTTCTCATGAACAATACCATGATCCACGCAAAACTCATCGAACACATTAGAGAAATATTTTCCACCTCGATCGGACCTTAACCTCTTTATTTTCCTTTCAAGTTGGTTCTCAACTTCAGCTTTATAGGCCTTAAAATAATTAAATGTTTCATCTTTTGTTTTTAATAGATACACATAGAAAAAACTCAAAGAGTCATCTATAAAAGTGAGAAAGTACATTTTACCGCCTTTAGTCAAAATTCCATTCATCTCACACAGATCAGAATGAACAAGTTCTAGAGGTGTCAAATTCCTCGCCTCAGCAGCCTTGAGGGGCTTGCGGGTTTGTTTTGATTCAACACAAACATGACACTTAGACTTTTTGACCAAGTTAAATTTAGGAGTTAAATTTAGATTTGCTAACCGCATGAGACAGCCAAAATTTGCATGACAGAAGTGTGAATGTCATAAATCCGACTCATCAGAAATATCAACAGAATTCACCATCTTATTACATACATCATGCAAAGATAAGCGGAACAGACCTCCGCAATCATATCCTTTACCCACAAAAATACCATGTCTCGATACAACACATTTATTCGACTCAAGTACAACTTTGTAGCCATCTCGACATAGCATAGACGCACTAACAAGATTCTTCTTGATGGATGGAACATGTTGCACGCTCTTCAATGGCACCGTCTTTCCTGAAGTAAACTTCAGAATGACCGTACCAACACCAAGAACATGAGCACGCGATCCATTTCTCATCAACAAGGCGCCAGACCTCCCGACCTGGTAAGTGGAGAACAAAGAAACATCAACACACACATGTATATTTGCATCACTATCCATCCACCACTCTGGTGAACTACATACTGAAAGAACAAATGGTAAAGAATTACCATACCCAGATATTCCTCCTTCAGTATCAGCAGTAACAACATTAGCTGTTTTCTTTTCTTATTTGAACTTGCGATCTGGGCACTCACTTGCCCAGTGTTGTTCACTGCCACACACATAGCAGCCTCCATTTCTCTTGTTGTTGTTCTTCTTCTTCTTCTTTTTAAACTGTGCTGTTTGAATAGGCTTTGGGGTGTTCTCTTGCTTGTTCTGGTTTTTCTTCTTTTTATTGAACTTGCGGAAATTAGAGTTTCTCTTCTGCACAACATTTGCAGTAGAGTTCTTAACACCTTTTCCATTGTCCTTTTCTCTAGCTCTCTCCTGAACATCAAGAGTACCAATGAGCCCTTCCACATTGAACTCCTGTCTCTTATGTTTGAGGGAGGTGCCAAAGTCCTTCCAAGAAGGTGGTAACTTGGCGATTATACCGCCAGCCACAAACTTGTCAGACAAAGGACAAGGAAAAAGTTCAAGTTCCTTTGCTAGTGCCTGAAACTCATGAGCCTGTTCCACTACCGATCGGTTCTCAACCATCGTGTAGTCATACAGCTGCTCCATGAGGTACAGCTCGCTACCAGCATCAGTAACTCCAAATTTCCCAACAAGTGCATCCCACAACTCTTTCCCCGTGGGAAGTATGATATAGCTTTTCTGGAATTTCACATCAAGTGCGCTAATCACTGCACCTCGAAAGAGGTTGTCATCGGCCTTAAATCTAGCCTCATCCGTAGGAGGAAGATTAGCAGGTTTGCCCTCAGCGGCATAAAAACATGACATTGCAGTGAGCCACAATTCCATCTTAGCTTTCCATATCAAGAAGTTTTTACCATCAAATGCATCAGGCTTTAATACGGAAGCAAAACCTCTGACAGAAAAATACCTATAATTAGGTTTTTGGATTGTTAGAATATTAGGCAATTTCCATGTCATTTTAATTTCATAAATTAACATAATGATGATGACATATAAAAGATTATTTAAAGTTGAGATCATGACATCAACCGTATTCATAACCATATGAAACATGTTGATATCAAAAGCATGTAAACATGATATATATAGCATAACGAAAAGGCATGGCTTATAGCTCTTAACAACAACGAACAGACTGCACATGAAACGATATAACAGACCTACTGAAACGTATACGCAGAAGTATATGAAACAGCATGCCAGAAACACTGAAACATATATGCAGAACAGAACTGCAGCAGGAACGGAGAGCATACAGATTACTAAACGACACAGCACAGCATGTGAAACAGATTCACTACAGCATATGAAATAGCATGGATGAACTATTGAAACATATAAAAAATGTACGAAGAAAAACAGAGATATGAGGAGATAAACATACCCGCCCATCCGCGAAGCGTCCGATGTACCAGAACCTTGACCAACCTCGATGGTCATGGCGTAGAGGACGAAGGTGTACTGTCCACCGGGAAGAAGACGACGACGACGATCACCGGGAGGAAGACGGTGGCGGCGTCACCTCCGGGAAGAAGACGATCGGCGGCAGCGGCGGCTCCGGGAAGAAGACGACGACGGCGGCAGCAACTGTTGAAATATATGACAATTTCCAGATTAATACCAGAATATAAATCATGACAGATTGATGAACTAGAATAAGCATGTACTGCATACTAACATGATTAAACCACATATCACATAGCATGTTTAAGTTAACTAGCATAAACATGGCTTGTATACTAGATAGATTGGACAATATGAACGATAAGATTAGATCACGAGGTTTATACCTACTAGTTGTAGAAGTAGTAGATTGCGATGAAGACGGCGAAGATGCAGGTGTCGATGGAGAAACGTTCAGGTTGTTAAAGATGATGTCGATGTCGTCGATGTCGATCAGCGGCGGTGGTAGACTTCGGTTCAGCTGACGACGAATACGCCGGGACGTAGCACCGCCTGACTTGGACGGAAGACGACCCGTCGTGAAGATTGGGAGCAGTCGCGCGAAGAGCGCTTCCCAAAAACCTTATTCGCCTTCTCCCGCTGCAGGATCACGAAGACAAGGGTTCCGGAGACCTACTCGCCCGGTCGCCGGTGCACGCCGACAATCGGACTGGAGTAGCTATGGTGGCGCAACAACGAGAAGAGGTAGAAACTCTAGCTCTTAATTTTATGATATATTGGTGTGACCGATAGTCTAGTTATATAGTCCAGACCAACCAATACCTCCACTTCCACAAGTAAGGTGGTACTAAATAGTTCCCATATCCCCTCTTGCTTTCATGCATGGGCCTTTGAGATTTATTAGGATTTTTTGAATTTTTTATTGGGCCAAGCCCATATAAATTCCAACAATCCCCCACCAGATCTCAAATACCCATTTAGAGATTTGCCTGTTCTCGCTCCTGTTTGATATACCAGTGTTTCGGCAGAGACTGTGAAGTTGAACTTCCGCCTAGAACCTCAAGTTACACTCATCCACAACTTAAACAATAGACTACGCCTTGAATTGCAAGTTTTGTGCGAATGAGCTTTACCCAAAGTCAAACTAGTACCTGACCACTAATAGCCTTACTCCATGAGTTGAGCATATACGTCGTACTCTGTGGTCTCTTAATGAGTTTACTAGAGACTACCCAAGTCTCATAGACTGTGACGTTTTAACATTCGAACTCATAGGTATGTTCTTTCAAGAATGTTATGTAGGACAGCATCTTCGCTAATGAAAGTCAATAGAACATATTAAGGCATTTAGCCAACCTACCATATAGTGCCTCATTGCTTTTGAGAGTATTTGCATCTTCACTTAGAGAGGGTTTATAGTTATACTCTCAGTTTATCAATAGCTTGTTCTTCCCAGATCCTTAGTCACGAGATCTCCGATCAAAAAGGTTGGGCTACTACTACTGCAAACTCACATGAGTCTCATACCCATCTCCCTTGATGCAATTTCTATCACATTCCGTGATAGCCCTTTAGTAAAGGGATCTGCCAGGTTTTTGTCGGTTTGGACATAAGCCACAGTTATTATTCTGAAATTTCTCAGCTTCCTGACAGACTTTAAACGTCTTTTAACGTGTCTTGTTGACTTCGCATTATCCTTTGCACTATTCACTTTAGTGATCACTGTTTTATTATCACAGTTCATAAGGATAGTCGGTATTTGTTTTTCAACCACTGGCAGGTCACACAAGAGCTCACGCAGCCACTCTGCCTCTGCAGATGCTGTATCTAAAGCAGTAAGTTCTGCTTCCATGGTTGACTTAGTCAAAATAGTCTATTTACAAGACCTCCATGACATTGTGCCACCTCCAAGAGTAAAAACATACCCACTAGTGGCATAGATTTGATCAATATCAGAAATCCAGTTCGCATCACTATATCCCTCTAGCACAGATGGGTGTCCAGAATAGTGAATCCCAAAACTCATTGTACCTTTAAGATAGCGCAAGACCCTTTCAAGTGCATTCCAATGGTTATCACCCGGGTTGGACATGTACCTACTCAATTTGCACACAGCAAAAGAGATATCTGGTATGGTTACGCTAGCAGATACATGAGTGAACCGACAATTTGAGAATATCTCAACTGATCTTTAGCACTCTTTTTGTTCTTTCTTAGTGTCACACTAGGATCATAAGGTGTTGGAGAAGGCTTGCTATCCATAAGCCAAATCGGCTTAAAAGCTTCTCAACATAGTGTGATTGCGACAAAGTAATCCCACTCTCTTCCTTAATCAGCTTGATGTTTAGAATTACATCAGCTTCTCCTAGATCTTTCATGTCAAAACTCTTTGACAGAAAAGACTTGACTTCATTTATGACATCAATATTTGTTCCAAAGATTAAAATATCATCAATATATAAGCATAGAATAACAGATTGGCCCCCACCATGTCGATAGTACACACACCTATGAGCCTCATTAACAGCAAAGCCCGCACTAGTTAAAGTAGTGTCAAACTTCTCATGCCATTATTTAGGTGCTTGTTTCAAGCCATACAACGATTTTAATAACTTACACACCTTTTGCTCTTCACCTTTTACTACAAACCCATCAGGCTGATCCATATAAATCTCCTCATCCAACTCTCCATTAAGAAAAGTTGTCTTCACGTTCATTTAATGAACGAGAAGACCATATGAGGTAGCCAGAGAAAATAGAACTCGAATAGTGGTCATTCTAGCAACAGGTGAATAAGTATCAAAGAAATCCTCGCCTTCCTTTTGAGTATAACCTTTAGCCACAAGTCGGGCCTTGTACTTATCAATAGTACCATCAGGTCGCATCTTCTTCTTGAACACCCACTTACAACCAATGGGTTTATAACCAAATGGCAATTCAGATAACTCCCAAGTTCCATTAGAAAGAATTGAGTCTATCTCGCTACGAACAACTTCTTTCCAATCATCTGCATCTGGTGATGCATATGCCTCTGTGATAGAAGTGGGAGTATCCTCCACAAGGTACACAATGAAATCATCACCAAAAGATTTTGCAATCCTTTGTCTCTTGTTTCTCACAGGAACTTCATTGTCATCCTCCTCTAAGACTTCTTCAAGTGGTTGTTCAAAAGACTCAACAGGATGCTCGATAGGTATAGTAAAAACAGGGGCTAATTCAGTAGAAAATTTAGCATTGCTATGCATATCTTTCATAGGAAATATATTCTCAAAAAATACAGCATCACAAGATTCAAAGATTGTATCTACATGCATATCAAGAACTTCAGATTTTACTACTAAAAATCTATAAGCAATGCTATGGTGAGCATATCCTAGAAATACACAGTCCACAGTCTTCGGCTCAAGCTTACGCTTCTTAGAAATTGGAACATTGACTTTCGCCAAACATCCCCACATGCGCAAGTATGAAAGTGATGGTTTCCTACCAACCCATATCTCATATGGAGTTGTTTCTTTATTTCTATTTGGAATTCTATTCAGGACATGACTTGCAGTCAATAAAGCTTCCCCCCACCATGCCTTAGATAGTCCAGCAATGTCTAACATGGCGTTCACCAAGTCAGTCAACATGCGGTTTTTCCTCTCGGCAATCCTGTTTGATTCGGGTGAATAGGGAGCTGTCCTCTCATGAATAATAGCATGTTCCACACAGAACTCATCAAATAGTATAGAAAAATATTCACCACCACGATCAGACCTTAGATGTTTAATCTTTCTCTCTAACTGATTTTCAACTTCAGCCTTATAGATTTTAAAGTAGTCTAGCGATTCATCTTTAGTTTTTAGCAAGTAAACATAGCAAAATCTAGTTGCATCATCAATTAAAGTCATGAAATATTTCTTTCCACCTTTTGTCAACACACCATTCATCTCACAAAGATCAGAATGTATGAGTTCAAGAGGCGCCAAGTTTCTCTCCTCCGCTGCCTTATGAGGTTTTCGAGGTTGCTTTGATTGCACACAACTATGGCACTTAGAATCTTTGGCAATAGTGAAATCTGGAATTAAACTCAAGCTAGATAAATACGACATCAAGCCAAAATTCACATGACATAAACAAGAATGCCAAACACTTGAATTATCATTAATGGTGCCACAAATATGATTAACTGACTTATTACTAAAATCTGCCAAAGATAAGCGGAACAAGTCTCCGCATTCATAGACTTTACCAATAAATTGCCCATGCTTGGACATAACTACTTTATTGGACTCTAATACTACTTTAATCACATCTCTCAAAAGAAGGGATACGCTAACAAGGTTCTTGCGAATAGTAGGGACATGCTGCAAGTTCTTCAATTGTACGATCTTCCCCAAAGTAAACTTCAGATCTACCGTGCTAACACCACGAACAGAAGCATGTGACCCATTCCCCATTAGGACGGAGGAACCTTGGAGCCCCTGGTAAGAAGAAAACAAAGAGATATCAGCACACACGTGAATATTAGCACCTGTATCAACCCATCAACTTGGTGATTGAAAAACTGATAGTACAGTAGGGAAATTACCATACCTGTCATCAGTTTTGCTAGTAGTCACGAGGTTGACCTTCTTTTTGTCTTTTCGGTCCGCTCGTTTCGGACAGTCTTTAGCAAAATGACCAAGCTCTCCACAGTGAAGCAAGGCATCTTAGCTTTGTCTTTCTTCTTCTTCTTGAAGGGGAGTAGTTGATTTGGCATTGAAAAGCTTAACCTTTACTTTGTTCTTGCCATGGTTTCTCTGGACAAAGTGGGCACTAGCTATATCCTCGTTCCCCTTCTCAGTGTTATCTTTAGCCCGAGCCTTCTCTTCAACATCAAGAGATGCTATCAGGTTTTCAACTGATATTTTCTGTCTCTTGTGTTTAAGACTTGTGGCGAAGTTCCTCCATGAAGAAGGCAACTTTGCAATAATGCAACCAGCCACAAATTCATCGGGTATAACACACTTAAGGAGCTCAAGTTCCTTTGCCATGAGCTGCACCTCATGAGCTTGCTCGACTATAGATTTATTTCCAACCATCTTATAGTCATGGAAGCTCTCCATGAGATATAACTCTTTGCCTGCATCCGAAGCTCCATAGGTGGAGTTCAGATAGTTCCACAGAGACTGTGCATCTTCATAGTGCATGAGGGCATCATAGATATGATCTGACACCACAATACGCACAACTCCCATAAAGATTTTATTAGCTTCCTGGTATTTTCTCTGATCTTCATCAGAGATATTACCCTCGGGTAAGCCATCTTTGACCTAGAAAATTTTCATGACAGTAAGCCAATTTGTGACACTGACGGACCACCTCTTAAAGTTTGCACCATTAAACTTTTCTGGCTTCAACGCGTCAACAAAACTAGCCATAGATAATTCTGAAAATCTACAATAAGGTTTTTGGATTGTTGAAATATATGACAATTTCCAGATTAATACCAGAATATAAATCATGACAGATTGAGGAACTAGAATAAGCATGTACTGTATACTAACATGATTAAACCACATATCACATAGCATGTTCAAGTTAACTAGCATAAACATGGCTTGTATACTAGATAGATTGGACAATATGAACGATAAGATTAGATCACGAGGTTTATACCTACTAGTTGTAGAAGTAGTAGATTGCGGTGAAGACGGCGAAGATGCAAGTGTCGATGGAGCAACGTTCAGGTTGTTAAAGATGATGTCGATATCGTCTATGTCGATCAGCGCGGCGGTAGACTTCGGTTCAACTGACGACGAATACGCCGGGACGTAGCACCGCCTGACTTGGACGGAAGACGACCCGTCGTGAAGATTGAGAGCAGTCGCGCGAAGAGCGCTTCCCAAAAACCTTATTCGCCGAGACTTGCTCGCCCGGTCGCCAGTGCACGCCAACGATCGGACTGGAGTAGCTATGGTGGCGCAAGAGCGAGAAGAGGTAGAAACTCTAGCTCTTAATTTTATGATATATTGGCGTGACCGATAGTCTAGTTATATAGTCCGGTCCAACCAATACCTCCACTTCCACAAACAAGGTGGTACTAAATAGTTCTCACATCCCCTCTTGCTTTCATGCATGGACCTTTGAGATTTATTAGGAATTTCTGAATTTGTTATTGGGCCAAGCCCATATAAATTCTAACAGCAACCTCCAAGAAGAAGACGACGATGGCAGCAGCGGGAGCATCTCCTCCGGAAGAAGACAACAGACGGCGATGACGACGACGAACGGCAGCGGCGTTAGGCAGTCGTGTAGACGCTCCCCAAAAACCTAATTGTCGATCCCCCGTGCAAGGTCTCGAACAGCAAGGGCTCCGGAGACACCTGCCCTCTCGCTTCTTCGTACGCGCGAAGTTACGAGATAGGGAAGACTTCTATGCAACGGAACTATGAACTGGAATGTGTTCTTTGTACTTTTCCCAGGAAAGGAAGAGGATACGGTATATCCTCCATACGCATGGAAAAGGAAGAGCCCCGGGAATGAGAAGGGTTGCGAATGCATGGGCGCATGCGTGCAGGTGCGCAGGATGGAAATTGGAAGAATGAAAACTCCCGTAATTATGGAAGAAAGTAACTCCCATGATTAGTGGCCATTAAAAATTAATACACCACATCACAGCATGCACGCCTGCCTGCTTGCCTCGCTCCGCCCGTTGAACTTCCAATCCGGTACAAATAAAATACACACAATTACATACCATAGAGTTATTGATTTATTAAATATATAAATAGGTCTAGCTCATAATAAATCCAACATCCATTGTCCCAAAACTAATTGAAACTCGCTGATTTGAAGCCGGTTTACTAAAGACAGTAAGCTGGAATTGAAATGAACGTGGAAACAAATCAAATCCATCAAGTTGTTGAGGAAACTTCAAGTTGATGATTGGTTCAATTTGAAGAACGCATACACGGCCCCCATGTACTACGTACCAACATGGATGCGTTATAAATCTCGTACCAACGAAATGTCAGCGTCGTCAATCGTCGTTGCAGTCTGCAGCTGTACCTGTTCGTCATAAAATGCGGCCAGGTCTTCATTTTGTTCCCCCCACATGCCAATTGATAAATGTGCAGTGCAGCTGACGAATTAAAACCAAAGCTGCTTTGGCCCAGCCACATGCTGAAAATTTCAAAACAATGCATGCATATGCATGGGACTCGATCGGTTGAAAAACTTGAAATCTACTCCTACTCTCCTAGCTAAGCTAGCATGCTCTTCAAACTTCAAACTTTGTTTGAGGACTGCATCTGCATGCTTGCTTTACCAGGCCAGTATGAAAAAGAAAAACTACAATGTCAGGCAAACTGTTGTTTAATTTGTACTAGTAATACTAATGATAAAGTAACAAACAGAACAAATAAAGAACACGTATTACTCTGCCGAGTTCTGATTTCTGAACGAATGAATTCTTTGATCCGGTCCACCACCGGCCGGCCGTGAGCGGCCGCCGGTGACGAACAGCTGCTGCACTGTCCACGTCGGCCCGGGTCCTGATCTCCTGCCTGCGTCTCCGTGCTTGCTGATTTGTTTGTTCTCAAATTTTAAATTCAACACGGCTTCGGCCGGATTTGTATTAATAACTCAAGATATATTAGAACATGTTCACTAGTAGTACTAGTTTAGTGCTGCGTGATTGGACAGTTAGTTACGCTGGCATCATCATCAGAGAAGAAGAATCCGTGCTGGTTTTATCGATCGTCGATTAGTACGGACAGTTGTAGTATACAAACATATAGTAGTAGTACAAAATATCATGAAGTTGTTTAATTCTGTCGGACACCGTATCATGCATCCATGTATATACGTATATAAATTATAATACAGACGAATCATATTCTTATCTATATCTAATTAATACTCCCTCCATCTCAAAGTGTAAGTTATTTCAAGAATCTTGAAGAGTCAGAGCATTTCAAGTTTGATCAAGATTATAGAAAAAATTATAAAGATTTGTGACATAAAATAGATATATTATGAAAATATAATTGATAAAAAATCTAATGATACTTAGTTAGCATCATAAATATTATTATATTATTATATAAGTTTGATCAAAATTGAGATATTTTGACTCTTCAAGATTCTTGAAATGACTTATAATTTAGGATGAAGAGAGTATAATATAATGTACATGTACGCGAGGCAGAAGTGGACGGCACGGGACGTGCTCTGCCCATACACTAAGCCATCCTGTTTGGGGAGAACAAAAAAAAACAGGAAATTTAAAATTTGCGGTGATGGTTGCTTGAAAGGTTTGGTATAACAAATGTGCCAAAGAGCTAGCTAATGAGTTTTCTTCACTAGTATTTACCTGATGAGATATTAAACATTCTATAACTAGTTTTGACAGCTAACTATTAGCTCATAGAATCTAAACGGGACATATGTACAACTGAACAGGGAGCAGGGGTGAGCAGCTAGCTCATTTTGTGAACAAAGGTTTATGAACACAAGCAAAGGTGGCATGAGAAAAAAGTGTATGTTCAGGACTATAATAATATCCAAACTTTTCCTCGACAGCCATGATCGGCAAGCATCAATGAGTAGATGCACTCGCAGAGTAGCTTTACAACACAAAGAAGATATAAGATTGCAAGGCCCAATAAACAGTACTCTCTCCTCCCAAATTATAAGATATTCTAAAAATCTTGAAAAGTCAAAGCATCTCAAGTTTGACCAATAATTATAGAGAAAACTATAAAAATTTATGATATTAAATAAACATGTTATGAAAATATAATTAATAACGAATCTAATAATACTTAGTTGACATCATAAATATTATTATATTAGTATATAATTTTGGTCAAAATTGACATAGTTTGACTCTTCAAGATTCTTGAAACGTTTTAGGACGGAGGGGGGAGTAGCAAAGAAAAGAGAGAGCCAAAAGGCTGTTTCGAGATTTTTCTGATGATTAGTGATGAGTCTGGTGGCCGGCCTACCTAGCTCTACACTATATCTATATATATTTATAATACATGCAGTAATAAGTATTTGATAGCTAACATCCAATGGAATGCCTTTTTTTTTCTTTCTTTTCTCTCTGGATCAGTAGTATCTAATGGATTTGCTTTGTTTTTGTTGTCCTTGAGCTGAGCTGAGCTGCTGGCAGGCAGGCAGGAAGGAAAGGCAGAGTGGGGTGCATGCCCATGCCCCGACCATGACAGCCTGTGCCGGACCCCCAATCATTTGGTTTCTTCTCTTCACTTCAAACCCCTGCCCTGACTCAATCATGTAGTGTGTAGTATGGGTCTTCGACATACACAGAATATTCCCCTGTTTCATGGAAATTTATGCTCTACGGTAGTTTTTGTCAACAGATCTATATAAAACCCTCGTTTAATGAAAATTTACGCTCTATGGTAGTTTTTTTTTTCAACAAATTTACATAAAATGTTCTCAAGTTTATTTCAGATAGGTGGATGAGATGATAACAGGGATGCAGACGAGTTTGCCCGTGGATAACTTGATCTGATGTATGCACTGTTTGGAATGAAGAATTTTTTTTCTGGTTTCTAGTATGTTTTCCATATAAAATTAAACAGATTTTTTGTGAAATTTCAGCATTCTAAACAGGTCCAAATGAATGTACTTCCTCTGTTCTACAATAGAAGTTATTCTCGCTTCCCAGCTTTTTAGAACTTTGACTAATTATATATAAAAAAGTCTTAATATTTATAATACATAATTAGTATCATTAGATAGATTGTTGACTATACTTTCATAATAAATTTATTTAGAAATATAAATATTACACGTATTTTCTACAAATCTAACATAAGTTGAGAAAAATTGATTGCACGTATCTCATAACGTTATCTATTCTAGAACGACATTTGTTAAATATGGGTGTCACTACTTTTCTTTAATTTTCTAGAATTTATGTCGTGACATAAGGAATTGAGGAAGATGGCGCATTGAATAGGTGAGTTGGAAACATGCTTTCGTTTTATACAAGATGGAACATATAGGAGATATATCATCGAAAGGAGCATAAATGCTATACTCCTACTTTTTCCTAGATATAAATTGAAGGATACACAATAATCCCCTCGCTTAGATGGGAAGGGATAGACCTCCAATAATTGCACAATAAAAACAAAATTGCATCCTTTTTTTATAAAAAAATAGTAGGCAAAGTTATTACTATCTCGCTCAAAGGAAACTTGACATTGTTTTAGTTTTACTATAAATCAGAAGTACTCTAAATTTGGCCAAATTATTAAAAGATATTCGATATTTGTATTATTCCCTTCATCTACTACAAGTTATTAATACAGTCTTACAATTTAAAATAATAAATAGAAATAAATATGTATCTTGTAATTAATCATAAAACACATTTTTATAATATAATTATATTTATGTTATAAATGTTGATAACCTAATCATCAATTTAATCAAATTTAAAATGCAACAAACTAGTACAATATTTAGAATCAAGTTCATTCATAATTAATATGAAACAAAATGAGTTAGTAATTAACACTAAAAATCAAAAGAAAAATAAAATAAGGCGCCAGAACAAATCGAGAAGAGGATGAATGTAATGGCGCCGCTGGAACCAACCTTTCAACGGTCAAACAGACAAGATAATAATATATCAGTAAAAACTCCATCTTTTTCCGCTCTAATTAATTAAATAATCATCAATTAATAATGAATTTATTGCTGCCCTGCAATTTTCTTGTGCGTTATAACTTGTCTTTCCCTCCCCGGCGTCGCCTCCCTTCTCTCCTCCATTCCGCCCCCCTCTCTTCTTCAATCCTCCCTCCCCGCGCCGGAGTTGGAGGAGAGGGGAGAAGCTTTCCGGCGCCGACCCCCGACCCTGCGCCGCCGATCCACGCGCCGAGAAGATCTGGTAATCCTCCTTTTCGTGCTCGCGCTCTGCATCTCTTCTTGGATCCGGCGTTTGAGGGGCCGGCGGGGCGGTCGGCGAGCGTTTGATTCCGCAGCGGCGCTTTCCGTAGCGCTGGCGATTCGTGAGATCGAGGGGCGGTGGCATGGTGGGGCGGGGGAGGCGCGCGCTTTCGCCGTTTCGGGCGTCTGGTTCGTTCGATCCGGGACGAGCAGACGCGAAAAGTGTCTCTTTTTTTTTTCTTTTTCTCTTTCGTTTTTTCTTGTGATTTTCCGAACAACGAGTCTCCGTTTCCATGATTTGTTTTTGCTCGTTTCGATTTTCCGCGCTCCCTGTCAACGTGAAACTAAAAGGTGGAGATGGATTGGTGGGGAAAGGTGGCAGCTTTGGCGCGAATTTGGTGATATGCATCGAGAGCGTTTTTCCTTTGTTTTTGTTGATTTATTTATGTGCTACGTCTGCTAGATGTTATTGAGTCTGCTGGGATATCTTGTTCATTTATGATCAGAGCTGAATTGCTCCGGGAACTGTGTAAAATCTGGACAAACAGAGTTTCCAATTGATCATGCTAGGGTCAAGAGACTTCCCGATTTGGAAGGAGTTGGTCTGTCCTTGTCAAGTCTCCCAAGCCTATCTAGTAATACAAACATGTCTGCAAGTGAATGTGCTTTTTTTAACGAACATTTCGTTTCATGGAGCCACAAATTTCTCGAGCTCAGCATCCCGATCATGTGTTTTCTGATTTCCCATAATCATGCTCTTTGCAGGTGAATCAAGTCCATCACGCCTTCTGGGAAGTCCCTTAGAGGCTTGAACAGTAGTTTGTGCTGCAAATTGTATAGCTCTGTGGCAGCATGGCCTCGGTGGGCGTGGCGCGCTCTTCTTTGGGATTTCAGAACGGTACAAGTTCAAGCAGTGACGCAGATCGACTTCCCAACGAGTTGGGCAATATGAACATAAGGGATGATAGGGTAATCTCATCCCCCCCCCCCCCCCCCCCCCCACCCCCAAATGTTTCATCAATTATTGCTTTCTTGTAAGTGCTCAGTTTGTATTTGGTTTTTGTTTTTGTTTGGAAACAATGCAGGACGTTGAAGATATTGTAGTCAATGGCAATGGGGCAGAGCCGGGTCATATCATAGTGACCAGCATTGATGGGAGAAATGGGCAGGCAAAGCAGGTATTTTGAACAAAAAAAAAACATACGTCGTATTATTATACAGAACTGAAGATTTTTTTTTCTATTTACTGATGTATATATATGTGCACCACAGACCATTAGTTACATGGCTGAGCGGGTGGTAGGTCATGGGTCCTTCGGAACTGTTTTCCAGGTTTGTTACTATACAGTATCAGCTTGAGTTGTCCAGTTTTGTGTTTAGTATTACACTTAGTTATTGACTAATAGCTCCTTCGCCCCCTTTTTTTCCAATTGATCTTGTACAGGCCAAGTGTCTGGAAATGGGTGAGACCGTAGCTATAAAAAAGGTTCTTCAAGACAAGAGATATAAGAATCGTGAGCTGCAAACTATGCGAGTGCTTGACCACCCAAATGTGGTGGCTCTGAAGCACTGTTTTTTCTCAAAGACTGACAAAGAGGAGCTTTACCTCAATTTGGTGCTTGAGTATGTGCCAGAGACTGCTCATCGTGTCATTAAACATTATAACAAGATGAACCAGCGCATGCCTTTGATTTATGCAAAACTTTATATGTATCAGGTAAAGCTTACTCTGTTTGGAGTTGTTGGCAGATTCAGCATAACCTCATGACAATATTAACCTGTAAAACCTTGTGATTCACAGATGTGTAGAGCTTTGGCATACATTCATAACAGCATTGGAGTGTGCCACAGGGACATTAAGCCGCAAAATGTCCTGGTATAGTAGTAGTGTCTATCTGTTTGAATACATCAAAGGAGAAATTCATCTTTAGTTAAGTTATAAGCGCAGTTTCAGGTGGTTTAATGCAATTCCATTTCTGCAACAGGTTAATCCTCATACCCATCAGCTAAAACTGTGCGACTTCGGCAGCGCGAAAGTTCTGGTATGGTCATAAGCAACTGATGTTCATAGGAATCTTTGTCCTTGTTGTGTGCCTAATCATTTGTACTGTTTTAGGTAAAAGGAGAACCAAACATTTCTTACATCTGTTCTAGGTACTACAGAGCTCCAGAGCTCATATTTGGTGCTACTGAATACACAACAGCCATTGATGTTTGGTCTGCTGGCTGTGTACTCGCTGAGCTGCTTCTAGGACAGGTAAGGGATCACCCCATGTTGTGGGTCATCAGTGGACTACCCCAGCTTATGTCTGCCTACAATCTGATTGTTCTTTTTAACAGCCTCTGTTCCCTGGAGAAAGCGGTGTTGATCAGCTTGTTGAAATTATCAAAGTAAACTATTATCTTCGCCCCAGTTAAACTTCTGCCTATTGTTGCTTTTTCTCCATTTTAATCCTATTCTCTCTCTCAGGTTCTGGGCACACCCACACGTGAAGAAATTAAGTGCATGAATCCAAATTATACCGAGTTTAAATTCCCTCAAATCAAAGCTCACCCGTGGCATAAGGTAGGAATGCCATATTGGATCATGCTCCTCTTCCTATCCCTAACCTCTCCACCAAGGCTGAAATCTTCCATGCTGTCTTTTTGTGCTAGATCTTCCATAAAAGGATGCCTGCTGAAGCTGTAGATCTCGTGTCCAGGCTTCTGCAGTACTCACCAAAACTCCGGTCCACTGCTGTAAGTGTTAATTCGTTATTGAGCAAACAAGAGGCATTGGCATTTACTGTCATGTTATAAGTGTTATTTTTCTGCTTTAAGCATTATTTAGCACAAGTTACTTTTATCAGTTATTATAACAATATCATATAAACACTTCTTCAAAAAATAAAAAAAGTCCTGGTTATTGTCACTTATTGCAAGTTGGTTACTCATTACAGTTGGAAGCATTGATCCATCCCTTCTTTGATGAACTTCGGGATCCAAACACCCGCTTACCAAATGGTCGCTTTCTTCCACCTCTCTTCAATTTCAAGACCCATGGTAAACCTGTTATACTGACTTTGCTTGTGCTGATAAAAAAAAAACTCAAAACAACTCATCATCGACTGATATGTTGTTACTATGGTGGTACCAAAACAGAGCTGAAGAATTTGCCGATGGATTTCCTGGTGAAGTTGATCCCTGAGCATGCGCGGAAGCAATGTGCCTTTGTAGGGTGGTGATCTCTGGCTTGAGAGGACGGCTTGAAGATTAGTTGAGGACCAAATTAATGTCTGTTAGAAACTGGTGGAGATCGACATTGCCAGCCGTGGTATAAGATAGGCAATATGTGTGATTATTTTTTGTCCGAGGTTATCACTCCCCTTACCCCTGAAAAGATGAAAAGATGTCGATGTAACAAATCCTATGCGGTTCTGTAAGTAGATGAGGGTCGCTGCATGCCCCTGAGAGTACATGTATCGGTTTGCGCTGAGCCGCTGAATTCAGTTTGCCTGATTTGTACTATCGCCATGCAAGGATGTACCCTTTGTATGACGATGTTCAGTCCAACATTTGTTTATGGATTCAGGCTATTCATTCATTTGTGCTCGCATCCTGTGGATACTTGAGCAATATTTGCAATTTTTCTATTTGGTATGTAGTTATGGTAACATCTAAATAAAAAGTTTTGGATACAAGTATTTGTCCTCATTCACTTTGACATTGAGACGACAAGTACAAGCAAATTTAGCAGTGACAAACAAAACTCTCTTTTATCAGTGCGGTATGCCCACAGATTATTTAACTATTTATACCACTTTTTTATGTGCTGAATGGCAACACATTTGTCACAATGGCAATGGCTCATTGGCATTGACTCAGGTGTCCCCAGATGTTAGTGAATCTCCTGCATTAGACTGGTAGCATAGCACAAAGGCCTCAATAAGATTAGCTAAAAGAACACTTCCTCTTTAACATGGAAAACATTAGTTAGCAACCTAAAGGGCAAGGGGTCCTGAAACCTCGGACTCCTAATTAATCCAAGATTCTGGTGGGGAGACAAAATAGATGTTAGGAGCAAATCCTTCCTATTTTGTAGATGGTGAGAAAGGAGAACTGTATACAGCAGCGACAGGTACTCTACAAACAACACAGCAGGAGAACAGGTTCAGGCTTGAAAACCAGGATTTAACCCAAATGCTGAACCAGTTGTCTCTTCACTATTCAGTCTTCAACCAGGACCAAAATGCCATGGTAACACACAGTGCTGCATTACTGCCAAATGGCCACACCCCATTGGCAGGGCTAGGAATATTCACATAATACACAATCTCTGATCATCTTAGAAATTTTCATCAAAGCAAAAGCTAGAGAGGAGGCACAATGTTCTCATGGCTGAAGCTACAGCAATCTGGCTCAAGGCACAGGTTGCTGCAGCTCTTCAGTTTACCAAAGATAGTCAAGTCCTTGTCTCTGCTCTCAGCAATCACAACATGCAACACTGGTGACTAAGGCCAAATGGCCAATGCTAGTAGACAAATTCAGGTTAGAATTAGAAAGCAATGGAAGGTAAACAAACACGATTGCACATTGTCTGTCAGTAGAGGCTAAGAACTCACCAGCCACACTATCTATTCCTCTAATCACATAGGCCACACACAGATTGCATTACAAGAGGCAATCCAGATGGTAACCTGGGATTACCATCATGTCTTTCATGAAATTTGTGTTTTGAGTTGAATGGAATATTCTATTTGTCCAAGAAAAAAGCAACAGAAAACTTAATCAGACAGCTGTTTTGAGAAATACCACAGAAATCAACTATGAGATGGTTCGAGTTGCAATGACCCACATAGATCAACTAAAATTTTTGAGGGGCAACAAACAGGCGGTTGAAAGATTTTAGCCCACTGCACATAACGACTTTGAAAGGAGCAACACAGAATAATTATCAAAGATTAGAAGTGACCAACAACACAGACCAGAATGAAGGATAAGTCAATTCCTTGCAATAGTCAAGTCCCAAGACTTGTCAAGTTACTTGTACCATCCTCTTGTCAAGTTACCCATATCATCGTACATTTACAGATCAAAGATTCCACACTCCTACAGCTATTTTATGAATGTGATGATCTTCATCAAAGATGGACTCATCAACTGAGTCCAACTGCAGTCCTTACTCTTTTAACAACACGGGCATACTCAAAGAAGCGGTTGGAATCCATGCCCATTGTCGTATTTATTGTAGTACCACCTTTGCAAGAAGTATAGTTTCCACCGATAATCAGATCAAAACCACCGAACTCTTTCACCAAGTCTTCAATCACATTGGTTTTGAGCTTCCAGATTCCCGCATGCTGCCTTAGCACTCCAGCTTGTTCAGTTTTCAACCACCACCTTCTCAGGATTTTCCTATTCACCTCAGATTCCTCAACAGATATTACACATTTCAAAGGAATGCCTAGCCGATGAAGGGTTACTTCTGCACCTCCAATGCCACTGTAGATGGATAGCACTCTTATTCCATCTGGATACATGCCTTTCAGGACTGATAAAAAATATGACAATGTATCAGTCTGAAATGCATATTTCATGGCAGCAAATCTATCAGTTTGGGTTAATTCAAACAGATTTGTGTGGTTATGTGGGTAGCCTAGTATCCTTTCCACTTGACGAGGCTCCAAAGGGCCCAACTTGTCCCGGCCAACCCAAATAAGGTTTGAACCCCTGCACTGGTGTATAATCTGCATCTGTCTTGCTTCTGAAAGTACTCCTCTTGACTCTCTAACCATGCTCCCCAATCTTTCACATGCATCCTCAATCCCTGCAACCTCCATAGTAACAACGCTGATATGTTTCCTTGTATCCCATGAGGGCCACCACTGTCTGGTGAATGGAAGTGCTTCTTCAATAGTCATTGGAGACTTTGGAACCACGACACATCTTTTCTCCACTGGAAGGTTGTGAATATAACCTTCCTTTCGAGTTAGAGCGGAGAAGGACTGACTATTCACAAATTCAGGATCCACATTGTATAAGAACTGTTTGAGTTGATACCATGTGTCTTTTGGGATCTCTACCACATTTCCATACAAGAAAAACGGGGTTTAGCAAGGCCACCTTGTACATTTGCACGGCGGCCTGGTGTCATTGCCTCAAGTTCTATCTTAACAGGCATATCGCTTGTCCCTGCACAGTGCCCCATAGACCATTGATTGCCAGAGTGACTACTGGAAGCACCTATGTCATCTATAAATATATGCTTAGCCCTTTTAACTCGTGTATTGTTGTTGTCATCGTCATAACAGCTTACAGCAGAGTATGAGGGCTGGTATGAAGAATAATCAGTTTCTGCCTCGCCTAGAAAGTCAGATTCAATTTTTACCTGCATAGAAGCATGAGACGCCAAAATTAGAATACATAGCATCTGTCCGAGACTCTGAGAGAATGTTACAAAATTTCAATAGCTATAAAGAGATACTTTACAAAGCAATGTTTCATTGACCATGGAAATGAGTTGTTACAAAGATACATGGTCTAACAAATCAAGCCACAATCTAGGAAAACATCAGAGAACATCGAACCAGTACCATATAATCATTTGAATATAAAAGGCAACTGATTTTGCAACATGCTATGACATAATATGTGAGTTTGGACAATATTCTCCCCACGTGAGATGATTTTTATCATTGACATTACAAGCCTACAACAGTAAAAATAAAATGCTAGTATGTTACCTCTTTCTGCTCAATGCTATTCGCTATTCTCCTTGCCAAAATTGAGTCAGCCAACTCCTGAATAGTTGCTCTCTGGTCTGAAAGAGTATACAGGTACCATTATAAACATTCTAGGATCTCATAAAAAATGAGCAAAAACCTTTTAAGCATTGACTTACCATAATTGTCAATAGCTGATGATACCTCTTCCTCGGTAAAGCCCATCTGAAGCAAGCTAAGTGTTCTATCCATCACACCATACAATAATTCAGTCTTTCCCTGAAAATATGCCATTTTAATTTATAATTCTTGAGGTTAAGTTTTAGAAGTAGCAACCATAATACACATATTCACTATATCAAAAATCCACACCATTCATTGGTCATTGAATACCGAAATCAAGGAAAAGCGCATAACATTCTTAATCAGCTATAGTATTTGGAAATATTTCAAGTGTAGTCAACTGAAGGAATGATGATGTAAACGGTAAGCCAACTGAAGGAGTGTCTCAGTTTACGCGACACTTGTTAAGAGTAATAGTGTTATCTCCTAGTCTAGGGTTTCTCTCTCGTGTTTCTCATGTACTCTATACAGCACCCATTGGGCCTCAATGCATCATCCAATTCAGTCCCCATTATTTGTGATATGGTACCACAGCACTAGGCTTTATGATCCAGACATCCAGCCAGTCATCCCACCACCTTCGTTTTTGCTACGCTCCTACCCCCCCCCCCCCCCCCCCCCCCCACACACACACACACCCCAGAGATCGTCTCTGTTCCCAGGGGTTTTTTGTTTTGTAGATCTACGTTTTTTTAGTCTTCATCACATTCTTCGTCCAGCACATCATGAAGGAGCATCAAACCATTGCCCTTCCACTTCTTCAGCAGCAGCAAGTCATCCAGAGGTAGATCCTCCAAATCCAGCAGCCATCCCTTGCCCATTGCGACTCCTCCCTCGCAGAATCATCTCCACCCACTATGGTCCGTGCATCATTGATCAATCTTCAGGCCACCGCTGATGCATAAAGACGCCCCGCACAGACAGACGGGTGAGGGCAGACGATGAATCCAGGCAGAATCAGCGACGGGCACAACGGCGGCCTAAAGATCAATCTGCAATGCATGGACCATAGTAGGTGGAGATGATTCCGCGAGGGAGGAGTCACAACGGGTGGGGGACAACTGCTGGATTTGGATCTGCCTCAGGGTGACTTGAGCTGCTGAAGAAGAGGAACGACTGGGCTTGATGCTGCTGCATGGCATGCTGAATGAAGAGAATGTTTTAGACAACAAAAAATTGTAGATCTACAAAACTGCCGAAGGAGCACAGGCGATCCTCCCATGGGGAGCGCAGCTAAGACGAGCTGGTAGTTGGATCGCAAAACCTAGAGGTGTGTGATACATGTTACGAATAATGGGGGCTGAATCGGATGATTGTATTGAGGCCCAATAAGGACTATATAGAGTACATGAGAGGCTCAAGAGGGAAACCCTAGACTAGGATATTACACTAATAAACTTGACTGTTATACCTTAACACTGAGCCAGGCCTACAAAGTGTCGAGATGAACACGGGAATTCAAAAAAATTGCTGGGGAAACATGAAAGCAAACTGCAGAACAGGGAGGATGTATAATAGTCCTTTCAGAAACACCATGGTAGAGTACAAACTGGAACCATCGACTCAGAATTGAGACGTATGCAATGTTCTACCCTCAAACTAATAAGAAGTAACTACAGTTTGCACCACAACAATGTTGCAGAGTGATACATGTTACAAAGAATATTGCTTTAGAATGCAGATCCATATGTAGAAGACTTTTGCAATAACTAGCTCACTTTATGTGTTGTGGGGTAATTCAGATACATAAACTATATTTAAGTAAACAAACAGGCAACAGGATAAACCTCATTTGTAGCATCACCATTTTCCGGTCCTCCAGAGGATCCTCCTGATTGAGCATTGACAATGAAGTCCACGAGCTGTTCTAAGGGTGCTTCATCACCTGAATTAAACATATTATGGAGCGTTACTGTATTGCTATTGCATAGTGGGAACGTGTCCGTTTATCAAGCATGTCTAACACTGTAATGGCAGTGGGCGACAAGGACATAGGGCCACCAGTTCAGCAGCAGCAGCTTTGGCAACAAGGGATTATTTTGTTAGTTTGTTTAGGTTTGTTAGCAGATAGGATTGATTAGTTGCATGGTTTTTAAGGCGGCAAGGCGAGACGTGGCGAGCCGCTCATTCGAGTCGACTTGGTGCCGCCTAGGCGACCATAAGACGAGTACAGGCGACACCTTACCATTCTAATAAATAGGAAAATAGCAGCAGGGAATAGGCAAGAAAAGGAGAAAAAAGGAAAAAGAAACCCCAGAAAAGGGCAAATGTAAAGAGAAGTGCTTGGCCCAGCCCAATAGGCAACCCACTAGTGTGTCCTTATCCCTTCTTAGGTTATCTCTTATCTCACGGACGCAGATGCAGCGCCGCCACAGGCATCCCTTCTTCACGCAGGCGCATCTCCCTGCTTCAAGCACGCAGATGCAGCACCTCATCTCCTCCCTCATGGCTCAGGCAGGTACAGCGCCGCCCTCCCTCCCTCATGCGCTCAGCCTGCCCTCCGCTCCTTCCCTACCTCTTGCTGCTGCTCCAGTGCTCCCTCAGGTCCGGCGCATGACCCAGGCGGCGCCGGATTTGGTAGGGATGAGCGAGGAGGTAGCTGCATGGCCTCTTCCTATCGTTTTCTTCTGCTTTTGGCTAGGTGTCGAGGACACCTTACTCCCAGCGAGCGCCTTGTCGCCTTAGGCGACGACTAGGCGGCACCTTAAAAACCATGATTAGTTGGATAAGATTTGTTAGAAGGTTAGCTAGGCGTCTAGTCTATAAAGGCAGCTGTGAATCCTATGTTAGGAAGGTGAAAATAGATCAAAGAAGCCAATCTATCCTGTTGTTATTGCTGCCAGCATCAAATCAACAAACCATATCGAATACATATTTTTAAGGTTTCAATCGGTACGGTTTGGGTCTAAGAGGACAATCTGAACAATCCAATAAGAAATTTGTTAACTGCACAAAAGTGTAGGTACCTAGTTGCTTGAAGGCTAAATCAATTTCTTGTTGTGAAAAGTTCATTGTTCTGAGTAAAAACGACCACTTCTCTGAGAAAGAATCAACAGGCTCTGGCTGAAGATAGTGAGATGTTTGTTAAGATTGGTCCAAAAGAATCTAAATGAGAAAGATAATGATTAGCATCTTCTGCTAAGAGATCACCTTGATGTCTTGGTTGATTCCTTTTCTAGACTCTAAAGAAGAATTGTTCTCTTCATTATCAGAATCAAATAAACTTCCAAAAGAACCCGATGACTCGGATCCAGACTGCTGAAGATCCTGTAACATAAAGGAAGAAGATATTCTTCAAGCCCGTTCCTTATTTCTCTTTCCCAATGCACATGGCCCATTAAGGGGTTATCATGGGGATGCAAATAATATCATCTATAGACCAGATGCTTCATAGGGTACAAACTCCAGCTAAGTAAAACAAAATTCCAATTACTTCAAGGTTCTTAAAGTAAAGTTAAGTAATAGTAATTAGCAAAAGTGTAGGAATACTTCAAAAAGTATAAAGAGTCACAGTAGACAATGAGATCCAACTGGACTTGTAGCGTTATTTCATACAGGCATACAGCAGAGTTCTGTAATGAATGAGATGTAAAGGTAACTACTTATGCAGAACAATTGGTTCACCTCTGCTATCTAAAACACAAGCACCCATGCACTCTTCTGATATGAAGCCAGCTATGTAGCAAGAAATTAATACAGATAAAGTAGCATCATGAGGATGACAATGGACTCTAGAATAGACAAGGAAATCGGCAAAGCACTTACAGAATAGGACAGAAGAGATTCCAAAATTGTGTTAGAATCAGCATCATCTGCATGAGATTTATATGCAATTATTAATTCAAAGAGTACAAGGCAATTGTTCATAGGGCTTTGACTTTGGAGATTGTTTCACATCACTATACACATTGAAAAAAATATCAACATGTCGTAGAAAAAAGCATACCATGTCGCCGGAGAACCTTGTCTACCAGCTTGGATGAAAACCCCATTCCAATAAACTGTGATCTTAGTTTACCGGATGAAGAACTCGGTTGACCTTCCTATGGTGAACAAAATGTCAGTATTCTGACTTTACCAAAAACAGAATCAACGCACCAAAATAACCCTATTCTGGTCAAACTATAATGTCTATCTGTTTGCAAATTAATAGCTTAGCATTCTAGTTACTTCCAAATATTCACCAACCAGAAAAACAAAAAAAGAATCTCAGCTTCAGTGGTGTTAAATAGCAATCCAAAATCTTAGAAGCGTCATGCTTGGAATAAAACAATCCATTTAGGTCATTTTTGCTTGGCACTAGCCACTAGGACATCAGATACGTTGGTTCTCCAAAACTAAAATGAACACTTAATCATCACTAATCGTCTGATTCAGTTAAAAGCTAGTTTCTTAACAATTAAAAGAAAAGGTCCATACAAAAAAAAATATTTAAAGATATCCAAACATGGTATCGGCTAAATTTCATATACTAGAAACAACAAAGTGTAACTCGATCACAGCTGGCAAAGGGCACCCAACTGCAGAAATTTACATCTTTCCCTGACTACGAGCATGTCTCAATAATTTTGCCTCTACCACAAAAACCACATCCTACAACAACTACGGTGTGCATAATGTCAGTATCGTTACCAAAACAGAAGCGGTGCACCAAAGAATCGATTCAGTTAACAGCAGGTTGCTTAACAAATAAAAGAAATGGTCCAAACAAAAAACAGATTTAAAGATGCCCAAACATGATATCGGCTAAACTTCATTTACAAGACTAGAAACAGCAACGTCTAAATCGAGCAAAGCTAGCAACTGGCACCCAGATGCATAAATTTACATTGTTCCCTGACTACGAGGCATGTCTCAATAACCTTTGCATCTACCACAAAAACCACATCCTACAAGAACTAACTGTCGAGGAGCGCATCACCTCCACTTTTAGGCTGGCATGCACCGAGCTAGGCAGCGGGTCGAGAGCAGCCTCCCTGAGACCCGGTGCATCAGCATCCGCCCCACCATCCTCGGTGAGATCTTCAATCTTAACCTGCATTCACCAAGGGCACGACGAGTTAAGCATGGTGGTACTCAGTTAAGAAATGCAGACATGCATATGGTGCTGAGTGCTGAGCGCTGAGCAGAATGTCGTCATCACCATTTTCCGATCAGATAGGGTTCCAGACTTGGACGCCCCTGCGAAACACAGAAACAAAAAATCAAGCAACGTCGCCAGCAGCAGCAGCAGCAGCAGCAGCAACAACGGGGTTTAGTGGGAGCGGGGGGTGTCTCCGGGTCTGGGGCGTGGGGATCACGGGCGAGCGGAGTAAACGACATGGGAGCAACCATGCTCACCCGATAGTTATTGGCTTATTGCCAGAGACGAATCGAAGCAAGTAGGAGAAATGCTCCGACATGCATACTAGGATTTGTAATCAGATCGGATTCGAGTACGGATAACTTAAGGTAGGGGAAGCGAAGGAGTGGGCATACCTGGTGGGTGCTCGCCGCCGGCGCCCGGCGATGGGCCCGAAGATGACATGCGCACCTCGCCGGAGTAGGGCGGCGGCGGCGGGGGTCGCCGAGCCGTCGCCGCGAGCGGGATAGAGAGAGCGCGCACGCAAGGGAACGGAAAACCCCCGCCCGCGGGGAAGGGGGAGGGGACAAGAAAATGCAGCAGGTTTTTTTTTTTCAGTTGCTAAGTACTCCCTTCCTCCAAGAAAGAATGACGTTTTTAATTAATTTTATATTAAAACATATTAATATTTATACCATATAATTAGTATTCTTAGAAAGTTCTTTAAATCATTCTAAAAAAAGAAAGATTTTTAAATCTAGTTTTTTAATAAATTTATTTGAAGATTTAAATGTCACATATTTTCAATAATTAAATCAAATTTGTGGTATAAATATTCAAAACATTATTTTTTTCGAGACGGAGGGGTACTGTACAACTGGATGACTGGTGGGGAATCGAACCAACCACTGATTCAGGTTGATAGATGAAGTACTCACTGGGTTCTTTTTTATGTGTGGAAGCATGTTTGTAAGAACACTTCTCTAATAACAGTTAAAAAAGATGGAAGGAGCATGTAGTTAACAATAATTTTCTTTTGCGCTCATACAAATTTGTTTTTTTTTTGTTTTACCTAGCAGAATTTGAATATTCGTGATAACATGAGTACATTGTCTTGAATTTTTCGCTCTCGACATCCATTATATTATATGGTGTTTTTATTCTTCTCCAAAACCATGATGTTAAACAATAACGTGCGACGTAAGTATTAGAATGATATACCGTCCACTTTATATATTGAAATGTCCATTTAACCTACTAGCATATATAAAAAATTTATTTTCATATATATGAATTAAGATGTTCTCGTTTAGCGTAGCTTTGATTTATTTCTCATTATAAGAACAAAAAATTTCTTGTATTATTTCAAGATCTTGTTAGTCCAATTTAAGATGCCAGTGACATAGCGTGTCAATAAATTACGAATTACTCTTTTAAAATATATGATCACTTAAACGCTAAATGTACTCTAATTAACATGTCAAAAATAAAAAGATAACTAATTTATACCTGCTTTATTCATTTATTGTCTACTACTACGTTGCTACATGTGGCACTCTGTGAGGCTTAAACTTTCTAGGCTAAAATCATATCTTTCTTTTTGTGATCCGTGCGTTGTACGAATACATCATTTCGGTCTTTTGACTATGTTCATTTGAAATTGAACATTGAATTATACGTGTTTTTTCACCTAATTAGTCATTACATGCATTCCATATCAAGTAAACAACGACATCATGGATATTAAATTATCAAGCATATATGTCAACATAGGATAAATACAAGCTGAATACTCCCTCCGTATCGAATTTAGAAGTCATTTAGGACAGCGACATATTCTCGCAAACATAATTTTGATCTTTTATTTTATAAAAATATTTATGGGATAATGATATATGTATATTTTTATGAAAAAAAATTCAAGACAAATTTATTCATATAATTTTTACATTTGCAATCTCAATAACTTAAAATTTATTGATGATTTATATTTCTAATGTTTAACTCAGATCTTGTCCAAAACAACTTTAAAATCCGATACAGGAGGGAGTATATATATTTTTGTATAGAGATCTATATACTCCGAAAGCTATGTACGAGCCATATGAAAATTATCATATATTTACACCTGGCAATCTAAATGTCATCCTCAACCTCGAAGCTACGAACTCTCTCAAGTCTCACCCTCACATCTTTAATTTATAAACATGCAATCGTTGTCTGCTCTATATCATCATATTCACTCATGTAATGGTAACCATTCCACTTTTCGTGCCCCTAATCAATTCTACCCAGCAACAATGTACCATTTGTCACCGATGTCTCTCCAAATATTCCAAGCCGTCTTGTAATGATGCACCAACTTTATATCTCATATAGCAAGTGCAACGTTAGAAATAGGAGGGTAGTGTTAAGCAAAGACTACATTGAGAAGGCTAGCCTAGCTAGCAAAATTTGGTCCAAAGTATTACACCAAGCATGGGCGCACCCGGTCTTAAGGCCTTGTTTGGCCGGGCTCCGCATGCGGTGCTCCTTCCAACGAGCCGGAGCCAGAGCTGCGAAGCTACAATTTCAGGCTCCGCCTCCGTATGTACAAAAGAGCTTCAGCTCCTCTAGCAAACCACCGGAGCAGCTCCTCCGGCTATTGTGTTTGGCAGGGCTCCTCCGCCGGAGCTGCAGCGGAGTCGGAGCTGAAGCCCTACCAAACAAGGCCTAAGTAACAGAATAAAAAAATATTTCATATACCCACTTTCTTTGTCGGGCTATTACTCTCAAAACACATGCATTGGAAGTATTATTACACGGCGTAGAAAGCAACCACAACAAGATCTTACTCTATACTAGTTTGCATACTATATAACAATTAACGCTCAACGATCAGACGAACAATGTATTATTATTTTTGGAAAAAAAAGTTTGAACTACCAACATACAATGTGTGTGTGTGTGTGTGTTTTTTAAAATTTTTAAAACAGTCAAAGAAAAAAGAGCTGAAGAGAGAAAATAAAAAGATACACTACTACACCACAAGAATCAATCTCCATTTTCGTTACTTTACACACAACACGGAATAGGTACATTTTCAGCGTTCCAGTGTCGTTCACGTATCTCCAGCTTCCCGCCTTTCTTCCTCCTCCTGATCCTGACTAACTTGCTGAGAATCTGACCCGGCGGTGGGGACTGGGAGCATAGCATCCCACACTCCGCACTCCGGCACTCCCACCCCGACCAAACCTCGCCGTCGCCAGAGCAGCGGAACTCCGTCGTGCCACCGAAGACACAGCATGTCGCCGGCGACCTCCGCCGTTTCCACGCCGGGTGTCCTCATCAGCCAACCTACGTCGACCCTGCGATCCTTGCCCCCGGCCCACCTCCGCCGCCGCTTCCCCTCGGAGACCACGAGTCCACTCCGAGTCGCCACGGCCCGTCGTCGCCTCCCGGTCACCGCTCAGAGCGCCGCCAACACAGGTCAAGATTCAAGATCCCCTGTCGTTCTCTTCCCTACTCAAGATTACATCCTGACGCCTCCGTTCGGCTCGCTCGCTGGTGCCCGAATCGGGCGGGCGAGCGAGCGAGCTAGGCTTCTTTTTCTTGAATTGCCGCTGACTGCGCCGGTCTTTCTCAGGTTACGCGCCTGAATCGGAGTTCTACAAGATCGAGGCCGTCCTCAGGTGTGGATGCTTCACGATTTTTTCTTTCTTTCTTTATTACTACTGATTTGTGATGAATCCGATTGGTGGATGCCGATTACTGAGACGTGCGGTGTCTGTGCACAGGCCGTGGAGGGTGCCGCACGTGTCCTCGGTGAGTGTGGCGCTGGGTTCTTGAGTTGAGCTGTTCAGTTCAGTTCAGTCAGACAGGTTTGGGGATTGGATTCTGCAGGGCTTGTTGGAGATCGGGATCAGAGGTGTGACGGTGTCGGACGTCCGGGGATTTGGGGCGCAGGGAGGGTCAACGGAGCGCCATGGAGGTAAAGCCTTGGCTCTACCGCTTGACTGCGGCTTGCATTGTAGTTTTCTGCATCCTTTAGTATGTTTCAGGCCTACAGGCTACAGTAACTGCTCTGAAACTTGTTCAGTGATGATTTGGTCACTCCTGGTTGACAAAAAATGATACTAGAATGACCACTGATTGCCATGTTTTGTTGTGTGGTACAATTTGGATGAAAGGATCAATGCTAAGGCTGTGGTAAAATTCATTCCAATGATATGATCTTTATGTGGTTAACGTCCTTTCCATTTCAAACAGTTTTGGATTCAGAAAGGCGCTACCAAAGACTTTCGGGATTAGTTTCAACCACTGTGCACATGGCACACCATTGTGACATTGATTCATGCCTTTATGGATTATATGGCACCAATATCTTGATCGTTGGTGCACAGGCATCAAACATGTGTACTAGCAAGATTGCGGGAGGGGAAAGGTTCTGTGATAGCTTTAGTGTTCATGTCCATAAGAGCTAGCTAACGACACTTTTGACCTATTACGGATCAGAACATTTTGCATTCCTTCACCATCAATCAGCTATAATAACTCTAATAACTGATGTTGAGGAACATATGGGATTCATACGGCTTTCAGATATCAACGCTAAGTTGCTGACAGTTGTTTCGGCTTTTGGGTGTTCAGGGTCAGAATTTTCAGAAGACACGTTTATTGCTAAAGTCAAAATGGAAATAGTGGTCTGCAAGGAGCAGGTGATTGTTTCATTTACTTGTTTGACAGTTCTACTTCTATAAGAGGAGGAAACTGCTCTTCCATACCTTTTATGACACTGTTAAAATGTTGTCGCGATCAATTCTATATTGATTTTTCTCAGGTTCCTCTTGCATCATAATGAAATGGTTCTTTAAAATCCACCAGGTTGAAGCAGTAATCGACAAAATAATTGAAAAGGCAAGAACCGGAGAAATTGGTGACGGGAAGATATTCTGTAAGTGCATGGTGCTCCTTGTAACCTCGTCGAGTCATGCTACTGGGTTTATCTTTATCCTAGTCCAGGACTCCTGCGAAATTTGTTAGAGTGCAACATAATTATCTTATTTTCGTTTTACATTCAACATCTTATTTGTCTATTGTTCGCTTGCATGGCTACGTGGGCCTTAATGCCTTGTGCTTATTCAGGCATATACTAGGAATATTGGACCTTTCTCTTGTTCTACTCATTTTCCTTCCACTTATTTTATTCTCAGTCAGAACTAGAAATGCTGACCAGTTCTTGCTCTTTTAAGCTGCTGGTTGGTTTCAGCATCCTCAAATATACGAATGCTGTAACAGGCAAAGTAGTTGCCCCTGGGCTATCACATGCATATATGCTCTTTAGGATCATTGGCATACCATTCATTCATGCACCTGCAGTATTTTGACCGACGATGACGATTTTCTGTTCTGACATGGTGGTTTGGTTTTCTTTGTCAGTGATCCCGGTCTCGGATGTGATAAGAATCCGCACCGGCGAACGCGGGAAGGAGGCTGAGAGGATGACTGGCGGACTGTCGGATAGGCTGTCCTCTGTGGTGTCGATCTCGTGAACTGAGCTCAACTCCCTGCCTGTGTCAAGTGCATCCTTTCCTCCTGCAATGTCTTTGTAACCTTGCGCAGATAAATTGAGATGTGATCCATGCAACCTGGATCATGTATTGTGCACTAGGCTCATCAATAAAATTTCTTGGAGTTGATGTGACTTCAGCTTTTGATGTTCCTTTACCTTGTAAAAATCTAAGATGATGCAAGTTTGGCAACTGGTGACCCTTTTCTTAAGGTGGATGAAGTGAGCTCAAAAAATTTTATTTTTTTTGAGAAAAAGGTTTGGATTTCATTGAACAGAAGTTTTGCATCCAGTCCCCTGGCAGGGCACCCCTGAATGAAAGAAAGAAAATTAACTAGGCTCTGCTGTATAGATAAAACTTGTTGGGCCCAATCTATGTAGCCCAAGTCCGCCACAAAACGATTCTGCAGCCCAATCTGGCCCAAGTTACGAAGAGTGTGGGGTGCAATGAGCTTGAATTAGGACACACAAGATCACAGCTGGCTAGTAGTGGATCCGTCTGTGCTGTGTGTGTGGAGGATAGGGATGCAAGTGGGTTGCAATGAGCTTGAGTTTGCGGGCTAGCTCACTTATATCCCTAGTGGAGGAGGATTCAATTTTTACTGCCCCCAACTGTCGGCTGAGTAGTAGCGGTTTCTTCCTGTCTACAAAACAGAGTCATTTCAACTAAAATTTACTCTAGACCCTTGTTCGTTCCTAAGAAACCGAACAAGTCCTTAATCAGACATTCAGGTCATGTTTGGTTCCAACCTTAACAAACATGTATGGATCGAGCATCAACGCCATTTCGAATGCCTGGGGTTGGATGTAGCTGTCGGATGCTGCTCTCTAGCTCAGAGTAGTAAAGGTGTTTTTTTTTCCTCATGATGTGTCCGTGGTTCCAAAGCCATATCATGGATATGCATGGTGGTTCTGATTATACATTTTTTTAGATAATGGATAAAATATCCGGCTTCATCTATCAAAAGATAGACTCAGGTCAACAAATACAAGACTCCAGTCCAACCCAAACTTACAATCGTAGCAAGATTTAAACAAGACGAAAGACCTCCAAAGAAAAGCAACTAAAGGTAAACACTTGACTAGATGTGACCAATGTATCTTGAAGTAAGCCATCCAGAGGATCTAAAGAACTGCAAAGATGATGTCTCCAGATGCTGAGCAACCAGAACAAGCTGCTTTCTCTGCTCATCATACCGCTGTAGTTTTGCGCACTGACGCAGTCAGTGAGTACCTCGGAATAGAACCTGCAAAAAAGATTTTGGAGCACATCTGTCAAAAATTACCTCATTCCTTGTTAGCCAAATCGCCCAACACAATGCGGAGGCTGCCATTAATAATAACCGGTTTTGCTTTTTACTCCCCTTTTTAGACCAATTGGTAAACATGTCATTCACAGATTGGGGAGGGGAAACTCCAAATAACAAGTGAACCGCACGCCACAGAAATTTGGTATAAACACAATCCAAAAAGAGATGGTGAATAGACTCCAGACTATGACAAAAAACAACAACTAGTATCCCCATTCCAGCTTCTTTTTGCCAGATTATCCTTAGTTAAGATCACCCCTTTTTTTAGATACCAAAAATTTTTTTTAATCTTCATTGGTACTTTAATTCGTCAAATATCCTGTGAGACCCGAACCCCATTATTTATTAAAGCAGCATATATTGTGTTAACCGAGAAAACACCTGATGAATGTAAATTCCATACAAACACATCTCTTTGATTAAGAAGATTAATATTTTGTACGGAGGCTACAATCCTGTGTCAATCCCTATGATTCCTCCCCACTAAATTACGCCTAAATGCAATATCATGGATGACATACATGGTGCGTTCTGATCATACATGGACCACCATGGTGTGCATTGGTACGGTATAGCTAGGCAGGCAGGCAAGCCTATATGGCTGAGCTGAGCTGAACCTACCCAATCATCATGGATGATGCAAGCATGCACACAATGCAAGTAGCTAGCTTTGCATTCTCTAGCTAAGCTAGCTGCACGCACGTACGCAGCTATATGCTTGTATGCAGAGGTCGAAAATAAATTTAACAATTATTATATCGACTCAATGTAATGACTGTGGATTAATAAAATCCTTCGTTTATAAAAAAAAACAGATTGATGAAGATGATGGCGATCTGCTACTGCTGGTGTGTGGATAAGGCAGGGAAGATCCTATACGCGTCGAAGTAAAGTGTCAACTGATCTCTAATCTAATCTCGTCTAAAGCATGAATTAATGCATCTATGTATGGTCTATGGAGGTGGATGCATGATGTGGTATATATACTATAGCTCTACTAGTAGGGTTGGCTCTCTCTAAATCTCCTTATGTTATGCATTGTTTATACAACCAAGGCAGCGTGGTGTGATGACAAGAACGACACGGCCTAATAATATAAGTGTCATCATGCATGATTAAATTTGCTGTTCTTTCACCTTTCTATCTACCCATGTATGTTCATTGACTTCAGTTTATTTTGACTTACTGCAAAGCAACGCCGCGCAGCAGATATTTCTACCCGGCCCAGCGATGGATCAAAAGAGAGTTTAATTGATTAATTGATTAATTTATCACTGAGTCGCCTTTTCGTCCTAAAATAAGTGTCGCTACGGTATTCATACCAGTCAAACATTTTTAAGTTTGACTAATTTTATAGAAAAAATTAACAATATTTATATCTTCTAATAACGTTATAATAAAAAAGATTCAACAATCTATCATCTAATGATATTAATTATGTACTAGAAATAAGTTTATAGCATTGATCTATCTAATTATACTAATAAGTTTATACTAATTATATACTATAAATATTAGTATTATATGTACTAATGATACTACAAATCGGCCCCTCATCAACATCAACATCAACATCAACAAAGCCTGTAGTCCCAAGCAAGTTGGGGTAGACTAGAGTTGAAACCCAACAAGATACCCAAGTCATGGTTCCGGCACTTCAATAGCTGCTTTCTAGGCAATCCTATCCAAACATAGATCTCTAGATATATCCCAAGCTTTTAAATCCCTATTCACCGCCTCCGCCCATGTCAACTTCGGTCTTCCTCTATCTCTCCTTATATTATTAGCTTGGCTTGGGACTCCACACCCCACAGCGCACTGGTGCATCTGACGGTCTCCTCTGGACATGGCCAAACCATCTCAACCGATGTTGGACAAGCTTTTCTTCAATTGGTGCCACCCCTAGACGATCACGTATATCATCATTCCGCACTCGGTCCATTCTTGTGTGACCACAGATCCAACGCAACATGCGCATTTCTGCAACACTCATTTGTTGAACATGTCGAGCCTTTGTGGGCCAACATTCGGCTCCATACAACATTGCAGGTCTAATTGTTGTCCTATAGAACTTGCCTTTTAGCTTTTGGGGTACCCTCTTGTCACATAGAATGCCAGAAGCTTGACGCCACTTGATCCACCCTGCTTTGATTTTATGGCTAACGTCTGCATCAATATCTCCATCCATTTGTAGCATCGATCCCAGATATCGGAAGGTGTCCTTTTTAGGCACGACTTGACCTTCCAAACTCACATCTCCCTCATCCTGAGCCGTTGTGCCAAAGTCGCATTTCATATACTCGGTTTTAGTCCGACTTAGTCTAAAACCTTTAGACTCAAGGGTCTGCCGCCACAGCTCAAGTTTCCTATTTACTCCCGCCAAGCTTTCATCAACTAACACTACATCATCGGCGAAGAGCATGCACCAAGGGATGTCCCCTTGAATGTCCCTTGTAATCTCGCCCATTACCAAGGCAAAGAGATACGGGCTCAAGGCTGACCCTTGATGAAGCCCAATTCTAATCGGGAAGTAATCAGTATTACCATCATTGGTTCGAACGCTAGTCACAACATTGTTGTACATGTCCTTGATGAGGGTCACGTACTTTGTTGGGACTTTATGTCTATCCAAAGCCCACCACATAACATTTCTTGGTATCTTGTCATAAGCTTTCTCCAAGTCAATGAAAACCATATGTAGGTCCTTCTTCTGCTCTCGAAATCGCTCCATAACTTGTCTTAACAAGAAGATTGCTTCTGTGGTTGACCTTCCAGGCATGAAGCCAAATTGGTTGGTAGATACTCGAGTCCTTCTTCGCAGGCGTGCTTGATGACTCTCTCCCATAGCTTCATAGTGTGGCTCATCAACTTAATCCCACGATAGTTATTACAACTCTGGATGTCACCCTTGTTCTTGTAGATTGGTACCAAAGTGCTTCTTCTCCACTCCTCAGGCATCTTGTTCAATCGGAAGATATTATTGAACATCTTGGTTAGCCATACTATAGCTATATCCCCAAGGCATCTCCACACCTTGATTGGGATACCATCCGGGTCCATCGCTTTGCTCCCTTTCATCCTTTTCAACGCTTCTCTAACCTCCGATTCTTGGGTCCTCCGCTCAAAGCGCCTGTTGTTGTCATCAAACAGGTCGTCCAACTGAACAGGGGAGTTCTCGTTCTCCCCATTGAACAATTTGTCAAAATACTCTTGCCATCTTTGTCTGATCTCATCCTCTTTCACCAAGAGTTGCTCCCTCTTATCCTTAATACACTTGACTTGAGTAAAGTCCCTCGTCTTCCTATCACAAGTCCTAGCCATCCTATAGATGTCCTTTTCTCCTTCCTTCGTATCAAGACGCTTGTACAAATCTTCATAAGCACGTCCCTTTGCCTCCGCCACTGCCCGTTTTGCAGCCTTCTTTGCCACCTTATACTTCTCTATGTTATCTACACTCCGGTCCTGGAACAAGCTCTTATAACCTTCCTTCTTCTCCTTAATTACCTTTTGAACATCCTCATTCCACCACCAAGTGTCTTTCATAGCGCATCCACTTCCTTTGGTCACACCTAGCACCTCTGCAGCAACCTTTCGAACGTATGTCGCCATCTTCTCCCACATATTGTTGGCGTCACCTTCGTCCTTCCACGGGCCCTCTTCAATAACTCTTGCCTTGAAGACCTTTGATGTCTCCCCTTCTAAATTCCACCACTTTGTCCTTGCAATCTTGGCTTGTTTAGCCCTACAAGTTTGCATCAGAAAGCGGAAGTCAGCCACCACTAGCTTGTGCTGAGACACCACACATTCCCCAGGTATCACCTTACAATCCACGCAAGCACGTTTATCTCCCCTTCTTGCAAGGACAAAGTCAATCTGACTGCAGGACAAGCGACTACTAAAGGTCACTAAGTGGGACTCTCGCTTTTGGAAGAAAGTGTTTGCTACCATCATATCAAAAGCTGTAGCAAAGTCTAGGATATCCTCTCCCTCCTGGTTCCTTCTTCCGAAACCAAAACCTCCATGTGCTGCCTTGTAACCTGTACTAGATGCTCCTACATAGCCATTAAGGTCCCCTCCAATGAAGAGCTTCTCGCTACTTGGTACAAGCCCTGACTATGCCATCCAAATCCTCCCAAAATTGCCTCTTAGCACACTCATCAAGGCCTACTTGGGGAGCATATACACTAATAACGTTTAAGACTAAATCACTAATGACAAGTTTGACTAAGATAACCCTATCTCCTCGCCTTTTCACCTCTACCACACCACCTTGGAGGCTCTTATCGATCAAAACTCCGACTCCATTTCTACTCGAAGTTGTCCCTGTGTACCATAGCTTGAAGCCTGTATTGTCCACCTCCTTCGCCTTTTGACCCTTCCATTTGGTCTCTTGAACGCACAAGATATTTACACGCCTCCTAACCATAGTGTCAGCTAGCTCTCTTAACCTATCCGTGAGGGACCCAACATTCCAGCTACCTAAACGGATCTTGGTTGGTTCGACTAGCTTCCTTACCCTTCGCACCCGTTGAGGGAGGTGTGAAGACCCTTGCTCATTTTGCACCACATCCGAGCGCCGATGTGGCGCGCCACTAAGGATGCGACGACCCGATCCTTGCTCACTTGACACCGTGCCCAGATCAAGACACGGCGCGCCACGGGGGTGACGACCCGGCCCTTGCTCATTTAACACCATACCCGGGGTTCCGGCATGGCGCGTCGCTAAGAGGGTTACGCCCCAACGGGAATTTTTTGGGTCTCATTTCCATGAAAGTGGCTAAGTTTTGATGTTGGCTCGTCAAGCCTATCACACCCTCCTCCTTTACCAGGGTTTGGGACCTGCTATGCTGGAACACCAAAGGCACTCCAACCTAGGCGGAGTTAAATCGGCCCCTCATGTTTTCTTAAAAAATGTTTATTTATAGAGGTGGTTGGAACGTTTTCAACTTGCTGTTCAAATTAATGCACTGCTACATACAACACCATGTTATGCATTGCGAGAGACTCAATTAGTTGGCTGAATTTCACGCATGATCTGAAAACGAAAACCTCTGCGTATCTCTCTTTTCTTCCGTGTTCTGGCTGCTTTCCCTTTCGAGTTTTTCACTTCCATGAAATCGAAATGCTCCTAACAAATCTCCAATTGTCAAACACACACTCATTATCTGATCACTATCGTCTCATCACATCGAGCTATCGATCCATGCATTCTACTGATCTCTATCTATCATCATCTGGCATCGATCTGGACCAGAAACTCTCACACTCCAAACTATTTCAACGTACGTACGCCCGAAAGCATGGACATCTGTCCATCTACCGTCAGTTCGTCACGCCGGCTGATCCATCACCATATGTATCTTGCTGACAGATCGGTGTGTTCTATAGATACCAAGAGATCGACGTCGTCGTCAATGACAACAACAACACAATTACAGCTGATAGTCTTGCATTGGTGAAACACGTGTGGCGCGAGCAGTACACGCACTGAATTCACTGATCGATGAACTGTTGATAGTGGGGGTGTGTGAGCCTGTGAGGGAGAACTGGCCACTGACGTGGCGCTTTCGCTTAGCTGCTACTACTAGTAGATATATAGATAGCTTTTGCCTGACTTTGTGATAGCATCTGTCTGTCATTCCGGCCTCTTGCAGCTCATCAGCCAAACAAAGTCGTGTGCTTCTTCTTGTTAGCCGGCCTCTTGCCAACCAGCAGAATCATATCAATGACTAATGACTAATTAAAACTACTGGCGGCTCCGAGACGACGGCATCATATCGATCATCTATTATCCACTACCCTACTAATTCACCATCTTTTTCTTTTCTACGTCTACACTAAAAAATACATCACGCCTGAGAAGTCTCTCATCCATCCACCCAGAAAAATGTACCCAGAAAAACAACATATTTAAAACGGATTGCTTAGATTGCTCCTAACATCTTCTCTCTCCTTACCCACTCAAATCCAAGGGCCAGGATCGTGTGTGTCAATCTCCTCAGCCCCTCCCACCTCCCACGTGAGCGCTAGGCCCTCCACGCCGGCGTTCCACAACCACGGTTCGATTCCTGCTTCTATCTTTTTTTTATAAAAAAATACAACACTTTATATTTTCTGATTTCTTTTCACGGACGGGATGACCCAGGTGGGACGACGGAGGGAGAGGAGGAAGAGCGCATGCATGTGGACGAGCTCGATCCGGCCCCAGCTCTGCTCCGCCGCCGCACGAACTCGATCCGGCCCCAGCTCCGCTCCGCCGCGTCGCACGAGCGAGCTCCTCCCTCACCGTCGGAGCTCGCCGGAGGAGGAGGTGGAGGAGTCCCGCCGTCCCCCGCCACGCGGTCGCGGCCGAGATGCGTCCCGCGGCCTGCCTCGTGCGGTTGGGGAAAGATACGGAAAAAATGGAGTGGGAGAGAAAAAAAGAAAAGGGAAAAAAGTGGGTCCCATATGTCAGTTACTCATCCAATTTTTTATGTCTCTATACCAAACAAAAAAACGCATTGGTTCCATCCTCTCTAACCAAACAGAAAATGGAAGAACGACGTCGTCAATGAGAGAGAAGAGAGAAGGTGGTCGAAGGCGAGGTTGGTTTGGGCACGGAGCTCCGTCGCAGCCGTGCGCAAGCGAGACAGGTCCAGCTTCGGCTGCCAGATCGCGTGAGGGACCTCCGGCCGCCAAGATTCGCCACCGCCGACCGTGTAGGCGAGCTGGAGCCTCGCCGCCGCCGACCACACGAGCCGGCTGGAGCTCCGGCCACCGCCGACCCCTCCGCACGGGGAGCTGGAGCCCCGTCCACCGCCGGCCCCCTCCACGCAGGCGAGCTGGAGCCACACCGTCGCGGACCGCGTGGACGAGCTGGAGCCACGCCACTGCC
>CM039128.1:2648348-2728035 GCA_022036555.1 Microstegium vimineum | reverse complement strand
AAGGGCAGGCGAGGCGGCTAGCTGTTTCGGTTGTGCGCAGGCGAGAGGAAGGCGTCCTCAGCGGCGTGGGAGTGGGAGGAGAAGAGGTGATGAGCTCCGCGGCAGCAGGGCAGCCCGCAATGCAATCATGTCGCGTGGGAGGCCGCGGGAGGTGGAAGGAGGAGGAGGGGATGGCAGGAGCAGCCGAGCAGGGGGTCACTAGACAGCCGAGGCCAACGACTTTTGGCTGGAGCTGGAGCTGAGCTGACAGGGGTGCGTGCGTGCAGTGCAGGAGCTCTGGATGTTCGGAGCAGTGGCGGCTGGCTGGCGAGGGAGAGCGAGGTGGAAGGAAGGAAGCGTGTGTACCTTAACCTTGGTGTGTGTTGCGATGCGCCGCTGCTGCTCCTCCGCCTCCTCCTCGGGCGGCTCGGCTCCTCTTTCTCTCTCGCGCGCGCGGTGATGTGGTGCGGTGGGGAGTTTTTTTTTAGGTGGGGGAGGGGAAAAGCTGGGGGGATTTTGGACAGCTTGGAGACAGCAGGTAGGGGAAGGGGATGATGGATGGTATTGGAATCTCCACTGGTCACCAATAAAGATCCTGATTGGTTTCAAGGTGCATCATTTTTTTAATGTATAATCTGAGTATTTGGTTGATGATGTGGTGCAACTGCAAGAAGTTGTGTTTTGTTTGAATCACTACTGCATTTCTACTATCTCAGTCTTATTATTCTGACGATGAAAAAAAAATGGCAATCAAATCGGACTCGCAGGTTAGAGTCCAGCTAAGGTGAGGCAGCTCCAGCTCAACCGATGCCACTATTTGGGAAACCAATCAAGTCCATAGTCTCGCCTTGTGTTTGCATTCGCACCGGGTAAGTTTAAAAATGAAAATTTTGTACTCCATCCATCCCTAAATAATCTAGTTATAGATCTGGTTAAAGTTAAACCATTTTAGAGTTGACTAAGCTTAAAAAAAAATCAATGACTCTACTTTAGAATACAATCTCATGACGGATTTAATAATACTTATTTAATACGATAAATATTAGTGTCTTTTAATATAATATATTGTCGGATTTCAAGGACTTGTTCGAAACGAGGGAATTTCACAAGAATCGGTTCAATTTGATAGGAAAAAGGAAAAATTTCCCGTGTTCCCATATCTTGAGAGCTTGTTTGGAATATAGAATTTTCAAAGGAATGATGTATGAATTTTATAGGAATTAATTCAATTTTACAAGAGAAACACATGAATGGAAATTTTTCTTATGTTTCAAACAAACTATGAGAACTGGCACTACTCTAGAATTTTTTTTGGGGGGGGGGGGGGGGTGGGGGTGGGGGAGGGAGGAGGACTAATACTTCTTCCTAGTTCCTACTGCTTCCTTTGTCCTAAAAAAATAATTCTTATTTTTTGTTGAGTCAAACATTTTTAACTTTGGCCGCCTCTATATTTATATTGTTAGATTAATTATGAAATATTTATATATAAATATCTTTAGAGACATAAATATTGATAGTTTTCGCTTAAATTTGAGAAAGTTTGACTAGTCTTAAATCTAAAATTATATATATATATATATATATATATATATATATATATATATATATATATATTTTATTTTAGACGCAGGGAGTAAAAGCTTTGCGCAGTGTGACAGAACCAGCTAGACGTGACACTGAAGAACTGAAGATGACACCTGACACGACTGAATCTCCATCCTTCGGTCTGAAGCATGGAGTGATGCAACAAGCAGTTGCAGGATCTGACTGGCTGGCATTCGATGGACCTGCGTGCCTGCATATGCATGGCCGTTGGAAGTATGGCACGGTGTGGTCAGCGGTAGTTGGAATTTTCCCTTCACCAAATTCACGCATGCTAAACGAACAGGAAATGCAGATCGAGCTCAATTCGGAAAAAAAAATATACTCATTTGCAAAAATATATTTTGCTCGTTCAAAAAAAAATCAAAATTTGATATATTCATAGTGTGTACAAATATATACACGTCTGCAAAAGTTGAGCTGCAAATTCAAACCAGAAAAAAAATTAGACATAAAATGGCAAATTTTGGATGTAGAGATTTTGTCTTCTAGGGTACATACACCTGAAATAGGTCATTTTCGAATGAATTTTAAAAATGAAGTTTGTATCTCAACTTTTGCATTTGAGTATAGCATACAAGTATGCCAAAGTTTAGGTTTTTTAAAACAACTGAAATAATATATTTTTTAATATTTCCATTATCCACTATGATCCTATTTGGATCCGTTTATCTCGTGGTACGACGACGACCCACCAAACATATCTGATTTGACGAACAGTGCAACAGTTGGTTTATCCGCCACCGAAATGATCAGACGAACAAAGTAGTGCTGATTTGGCATCAAATAAGGCAGTATTTTGCCAAGTTTCAGCTAGGCAATGACTGGATGGTTAGTTTTGACAGTGCCAGTTGAGCATGTGTAACGAACTGAGTAAAGCTGAAATCCGCATCACACATAATTAAACACTGCCGTAGGGTACATGCCACGGATCGATGCACTGTATATATCATGTAAATTTCCCGGCCTTAAGCTTACTGCTTGCTGTACCATACATGCAAATAAATTGGGTACGACGGTGCAGGACAGCAACCACTGTTGTGCAGTATGCTAGTATCTGTCAAGCTCTGTCATTAGCTATATATCTGCACTATCTGCAAGTAAAATAAAGATACTGACATAGTACTATGTAGTGCCAAATAAAACAGAACAAAATGGCAATGATTGAGTTTACCCTATGTATGTATAATCTGCAGTATCTGCAAGTAAAATGAAGACATGTACCAGCAAATAAAAGAGAACAAAATGGTAATGATTGAGTTTATCCTATGTATGTACTGTATGTATATATGTGCCCAAGTGGCAAGGTATCATTTGGTTGTTGGTGCTCAATGATATGCCAACTCAGCATCACAGGACCTGCAGCTTCTCTATATATTTCTCTGCCGTGTTTATGTTAGTTGCCTGGCTCCGGCCCAGATGTAAGCGTGTTTGCGCTGGCAAACACTCTATTGATTGAATACTGATTCATGCACTACACCAACTAAATCCCATCTCTTTCCCTGCAAAAATAAACTTGTCAAAATGTCATTATTTCACATAAATAATTGACAGTAGTCCACTCTTACTGCGAGTCTTCATCAGAAAATAACAACTCTTCCTGCCTGTTAACTGAGTCGGCCTGGAGTGTATTACATTGCACATAAATCCAAGCCATAAGACGTTGAAATTGTGTCTTTTTTGCCAGCATGATGCTTAGTTTTTTAATCTTTTTACTAGTAGTATAAACAGGCACCAAGGCCAAGCATGTGGACAGGGATAGCAACCTGATGCTTTTGTCATGTTGTTTCATGTGTTAGCAGTACAAGGAGTAACACCAATGTTTAGAATAACCTGACACGAAACTAGAGGTCAAGCGGTAGCAAACATGGTCAAACAAACACTAATGATCGACGCGTATTATATATATAGGAATAGGAGCACTAGACGATCGATAATGCACAGAATTGAGAGTCTCACTCATAGTGTTCCCCATCAGCTGTTTAAATAATGAATATGTGACGACCTTCAAAGCGACAGTCTAACACGCGAGTTCTTCTTTAATCTGTTTGCTCCGATGATGAGATAGTTTTCCTCATTCCGATCGAGCATTGTAGCTAGGCCCCACCCCACAAAGTGTGGTTGTTCCCAAAGTTAACTAAGGGAAAGCAGTAAAGCTTCCTCTGCTTTTGAATTTATATGCGAATTGATATTTTGCAGTTGAAAATGGATCTTTAGAATAAAATTTTATGAAGTGATTTTGTGCCAGAATGAAATGAATTGAGATAAGTTGTTGTTTTTTGTTTCCAATGGACATCATAAGAATTACTCTGCAGAAAAGATGAGTGATTCTCTATAAAAATATTTTGGCATAGGTCCCTTAACCGTTGTTGAGGCCCTCTTAGTTTTGGTTCCTTAAACATTGATACATGGTTGGAGATTGATCTCTTCCTAGTACGTTTGGTATTGGCAACGCAGGGATGTGCCTTCGATCGTCTGTGACGTGTTCTCAAGAGTTAAGATTGTAACTTTTGCTACAGAAGAAGATTAGCAAGCGGTGTAATGATGATAACATTGACCTAATTATCTTGACTCTTGAGAAGGTGTGAACGTGTAGGTAGGATGTCTGTTTTCACCTTTGCTAAAAAGCAGGCTAGCTAGCTACGTAGACAGCCCTCTTTTATTTATTTGCACCACCTTTCCTCTTTTCTCTGCTTTTTGCCCTACGGACGTAAGGCATAAACCATGTATCCGCTCCTATCCATTATAGATTACTTATATTTTATTTCATTTTTGTTGAATTTAATCACTCTAGCTAATTTGTTTATTGTTTCTAAAAAAACATGCATATGAACAACTACCGTACAATTGAACTAAATAATGCAGTATTAAAACACATTACACGGCGAATTCAATAAAACCAATTGATACTGTAGGTGTTGATCGATGTATTTTCCTATATAAATTTTGGCAAAGTTAAAAGAAGATTACCAATAGTTTGGAATCTCGGAAGAAGATTATCTTGCACAAGAGCACAACGTACAGATGGAGATGGCGCTGATGAATTAATTGCTTGCCGCTGCGGTGCGTGTGTGTTCACTAAGGCGATGTAGCTGCGTAAATAAATTGAATATGCACGCCGACGCCGATGTATCATACCTATCTGGTGATGGGTCGAATGTGCACCACGAGCGAGCCGTGCAGTGCAGCCGCATGCACGCAACAGATATTTATTTGTGCAACAAAGGCAACCTATCCTATCCATTCGTAACGTGATAATTCCTCGTTCAGAAGACACTAAAAAAACATCCTACTATGACTCTATTTGGTAAGCTGTGGAAACAGAGTAAAAATAATGGTTAAAATAATTAAGCTGGTCTGATCTAACTCCTATTTTTTAAAGTATGTACAAAGAAAATATGAAAATAAACATGGCTAGAATAAACTGTTGAAAACATTGATGTTTAGCTATTTATTTTATTTTATTTATACATAAGCAGCTTATAAACTTATATCAAACATGCAAGGCTCTATGTTTCGTGCTCATATCATCCTAAAAATACAATAGGAAGAAAGCATGCATGATTGATTGTCTATGCAACATTTTTTCATGCCTTGCAGTACAATTTTACTTTATTTGATTACACGCACAACCTCCTATTTACGCTAGGCACTCTTCTTAAACACAGACCAAGGTTGCATTTTACTATTCGGCTAAATTTGTGTTAGATATACTCTCTTGGCCCAGCTTGATTAAACTAGAAAAGCATGCATGATTAAACTAGGAAAAAAGTCCATATTTCCTCCCTGAACTATAGTCCGTGTTTGTTTTTCCTCCCTGAACCATAAAACCAGAAATCTTTCCTCCTTCAACTTTGAAAACAGTTCGTTTTACCTCCCTGAGTGGTTTTGGACAGTGGTTTTGTCTTTTTTCCTTTTTTATTTATTTCGACTGAATCTTTAAAAAATCATAGTAAATCACAGAAAAATCATAAAATAGAAAATTCAATTTTGTTGGGCTCCACATGAGTAGATCTATACAATGAACATATAATATGGTATACTTTGGTACAAAGTTTTCTAATTAATTACTAAAAAAAGTGTAGATTTAAAGATACAAGAAAAAATTTGTACTAAAACATACCATATTATATATTCACTATATAGATATACTCATGTGGAGTCTAACAAAATTGAATTTTTTATTTTATGATTTTTTTGTGGTTTACTATGATTTTCCAAAGATTCATTCGAAATAAATAAAAAAGGAAAAACGACAAAACCACTGTCCAAAACCACTTAGGGAGGTAAAACAAACGGTTTTCAGAGTTGAAGGAGGAAAGATTTCTGGTTTTACAGTTCAGGAGGAAAAACGAACGTGGACGATAGTTCAGAGAGGAAATATGGATTTTTTCCTTAAACTAGCGTCGTGCTCGGCTTCTCGACCCAGCTTGGGTCTTGGAATTTGGGCCGGGGGGAGTACAGTTATAACAGGCCCCAGAGATGCTCTCAAAAAGACCATTTATTTGGGCCCAAGTAGGTGTGCAAATGGGCCGCACCCCTAATTTCCTTGTGGTCTCACAAACTGCACGGCGACTTCGAATCCCGAGGCAGGAGGATAACGCCGACGCAGTCGCCGGTGTCCTCTCAGAATGCATGAATTCGTACAACCGGATCCGTCTGCGCCGTTGTCACAGAACTGGATCTCATCATTCATGTGCCCAGATTTTGCAAGCGAGTTTTTTTTTTTAACTTTTTACCCAAATGGTCGCCTGTATTTGGCTGTTTGCCCTTGTTTTGCTCTCCCAGCTCCGCACAGACCGTTGGAAATCCCATGTTTCCCTTTTCGGACGAGGCATCAAGGTCCTCTGACTTTGTCTCCCTGCAGACAGACTGACAAGTGGGCCACCTGTCAGTGACGTGACTGCAGACAACCCCCAGAGTACCTGTTTTTCTTCCCTTTCTACAACCACAAACCTCCTCAAAGCAAATAAACACACTGTCGTCCCAAAAGGAAATATCAGACAGCTAGTTTGTAACTTTCTTTTCTATAGAAAATAACAAGAAGACCTGACAGCAAATTCAGTCTTTATTCTTTTGCACATGATTTTTTCTTCTTCAGATGGTAATTGTTGCCTATCTCGCTGGAATTCATGCCACAACACAGTAAACTTCTTCTCCATTCCTCATGCCACTGCCATTTTCTTCACCAAGTTCATTCCTCCCTACACATATTGGTATTATTCCAACCCACAAGCCACAACAGGACCAAGCTAAAGAATCACAAATGAATCTGAATAAATACTATCGCATATTTTCCTGCTTGGGGGGGGCAACTTCTCCCACCAATGGCAGTGCATCATTCATGGCCCCCCAAACTTGAAAAACCAAAACCGAGAGAGAGAAAAAGGGAACCCAAAAGAAGAATGAGAGAAAAAAAAGTAATCAACCTTCTTCCTTTCCTTTTGTTATCGCCCACCACACTTACAGTGACTCTGATCCAATCCAATCCCTGCAGTTCTTCCCCTTCCTGCGAGGCTGCGACGGCTCTTGTACATCTTCTTTGACTGCCCTCTATTGTGAGCTGGGCACGCTATACTGCCACACCATGATCTGGGAGCAATCAGAGGGGATCCCCTTCAGCTTAGCTCGGTCTTCAAGTACCACTTCTTGCACAAACTTGATGGAGTCCTGCAGTCACATCAGTAATAACCTCTCATGTTAGTTGGGAGTAGAAATTCAGGCGATCTGATAGAAGAGTAACATTGGCAGGTAGGTGAAGGAATGCTTAGTAATCAATATGGGACAAAGTCCCATCAACTAATTCTTGATAGATTATTGCTTGCACATGACAAGTAGAATAGAAGTTGATTGCTATCAGTATCGGCTCATAGTTCAGAACGAAGCTTTACACAGGTTTGTATGCCTGTATCTACAGGTTCCTTGCACGAACAAACTGGTTTGTACGGGATTGCTTGTCAGATTAGGAAAGTATCATATTGCTTGATTATCTTATTTCAAGCAGCAATCAGTATCATGGTTCAGTGGCACATTCCACTTTCAGTATCATTAGTGGCTGTACCTCATGGAATGGAAAACTAGATTGGCAGGTGATATAAACAAAATCGGAACCAGAAATTTTATAAAGAAGTGCATGAAAGTGATAGGGGTGCCATCTGTTCCCTGCCATGTTCCATTGAAGGGGGATTTGGCATTTGTGTAACGCTAGGGTTGTCACATCAATCCGCAAATCTAAGTTGATAATAAGTGTAACAGGGACAGTCCAACAATACAGAGTATCAGGTAAGGTCCATGTAGAGAGGACAAGAATCTGTATAAGGCATTGGACACTTGGTAATAAATACTCCATTCTGTTAAAAAATGACTAATGCTGTACTATGATTAATCTAGACAAAAAATCGTGAATTGAATTCGGTTATGATTTACCAAAGACATTGACAAAGTCAGCATCCAGTCTGTTCCAACAACTTGCCTTTTTTTTTTCTCGAGATCGTGCTTAACACGTTTTGATCAAGGGAAGAAAGAGTCTACAGGACCTTAGAACGCATGGCAATCACCACAAATGCCAGTCCACATCACATACACTGTTATATTAGAAACTGGCGACTATGATTTTTGAAATAACAGAAGGAAAAACAATTCATCAACTATGAAACTATTCCTTCAGATAACACTTCAAAATTGCAGAGCTCCTGCCCTTTTTTTTCTTCTAAAAAGCACTTCAAAATTACTATTGTCAATGGCTTAACGTTTCATATTTAGGCTAGGCATGCACTCAACAACTCCAAGGGTCAAAACAGATCCTTTATTTTACGATGTTTACAATTTTTCTGATCGAAAGATGTTTGCAATTTTCATATGATGACATGATCAAGAAATGGACAGCCAAAAATTGCTGATAAAAGAATCAGTCCTTTCATTGAGCCAATCACATACCATAGGCTAAGTACTTTGTCTAATGAAAAAACAAAATTTAGTTCAGCTAGACTTGGTTGGTTGCTAACATTCAGAAGGCATGGTGGACTAACCTGTGAAGTATCTGGTAATGACGTTGGCCGTCCCCATCGCTCAGGATCCCACAAAATAGAACTGTTGAACGCGAAACCTGAGACGTCAATCGTGTGGGCTCGTGTACCAGCAGCACCGGCAGGATTCGAATCAGCTTCCGTGTTATACATCACTGAACGGGTGCCCCCATCGTTAAAGTCCCTTGAGAACCAACCGACGACCTTTGAGGCACTGCATAGTGGACCCTCCACTACCACTTTCTTCTCGCCTGCCGACATTGTTGCCACAGGCCATGTGCCAAACGCCCTGCGGATTTTAAACGTTAGAAAGAACATCTAAAGGCGCCCCCATCTGAGATGAAATTCAACAAGAACTATGCAACATGCACCAAAACATGTGTGGTGCAAGAGTGACCTATGCCTGTGATCTATTATCTCATCTTGATTGGGTAAGCAGAATTATGGAATTAAAAAGCATTGTGCCACCAAATGTTGGATAGGATGAGACTCCACAGGAACTAAGCAGACATCAGACAATTGAGTTTAATTTGTAAAAACACACACACACAGAGGCATCTGATTTCCTCAACTCAAAAGAAGATACTACAGGAGGAGGGGGGGGGGGGGTGCCTCCATTGGCACATCTTCCACATGCTGCCTACTATACTTTTGAACCACTCATCCAAATCACTTGATACAAGGGATAGACTGAGTTATTGCATGTACCTGCCTCCCGATAAGTGGACATGGACTACACAGTACAGCTACAACCTCCACTCGCCTACACGGTTGCACATGCTAATGCTTATTTTGGTTAATTACCAATTCCATAGTTTGAATATCCTTGACAAATCCAGATCAAACAAACTATGGGATGATGCAATGGTTGACGAGCAATGCAAACTTTAGTAAGCACACTTGTTCCCAATGTGCAGTCAAACACAACTAGGCATAGTAATCACACGAGCTTATTAAACATTAAGGTAAACCGTAACCATATTTCAGCCTCCTAGGCTTAAAAGAATCCAATGCTGAATCTCAACCTGACACGAGAGCCATTAACCATGGTCAAACCCCGGTCATTTAGTAAACTTCACTTATAGTGTTGCTATATTGTGCACCTGCACTCTTTCTTTCTGGTAGCTCAGTAAGTTCTAGGACAGGGATGATAGGCCATACTTGCGACAAGGCATAATGGATGCTCCTAGCTCTGTTGTATTATTATGCTGGAGTCCCACAAAAAAAAGCATCAGGGGCCACAACAGCATATGTGCACGCATCACGAGGACTGTGAAAACTAAAAGGAATACCAAAAAAAAAAGGCAAACTAGAAAAACAAGTGCAGATGTTTTGGTGCCAAGATGCAGGTAAACCTTGCTTGAGGAAAAAAGGGCTGCTTTTATCCCATCATGTTCCCCTCAGTGAAAAAGATTGTTCTTCCAGGGAACATTGCTCTCACATGGCATGAGTACTGCTGTAGTAGTGATCTATTGGTACCATTGTACTGAACCAAGGTGTGATTCCCTCTCTTTATGAACCCAAATACGCATCATCAATGTTAGAATGCTACCATCGGAAAGTGAATGCGAAAGATAAGTCAAATGTTTCAGGGATGTTTTCAAGCTGAGAGGCAAAAAGTTTCAGAATTGATGCTGAGTAAGATTGTGTTATGTATGTAGTTTCTTTTTTTTTTTTGAAATGTAGATTTCTTTATATCCATAAGAATACAATTTTTTAACAGCATCCATGAATATTGTTTCAGACGGACAAGCAAAGATTAAAGGGGTGGTCACATGTTAGGACCAAGTGCAGAGAGAGAGAGGGAGGGAGAGAGAGCTAAACAACAAGCTTCAGATGCTACAAATTTCATACTGAGGTGAAAATATTGGATTTCATACTCTGATAGAAATTCATGATCATGCAAGTAAGAAACCCAACAATCAACATCAAATGTTGGTAAAATGAAAATGTGAAATATCATCTTTGCAAGATTTTTCAAACTCATCATGAGAAAAATCTCCAAGGACACCTGGTGGTCTGCACAGAAATGAAGATTCATACCATCATGTTTGCAAAAAAGAAAAAAAAGAGAGTTTCTTATGGGCTACAGCAGATCTAAATCACAGGTGAGCTGTGTGCACCAGTATAGGAAAACTGCACCAAATATGTGGGCAACTTTCCAGTGGTGTCCTAATAACAGATGACATTCATGGGGTTGGAGGGAGCAGTTGACGGTGTGGACAGGGACCAGGACCTTGTCCATTTTCGTTCAACCAGTTTCAGTGGCCATGGCATAACGGTTACTACTATTTTTTCCCTTCCAGCTAGCTTTTGTAGCTATTTTTCCTCAGCATATTGCTTCCCCATTTTAGGAGTAACAACTAACATCTCGGGAGTCAATTCAAGGATGCCATGTCTTCACTTACTTTCCATTTTGTTAGTTAGTAGGTGCCACCGACACTGTTACAGGCCCATTTGTCAGTGACTAACAGCAGCGCTACCACTACCACATAAACTAATCATGGCTTTGCTCATGAGACGTGCTTAAAAAATCTTAATTAAACTAACTGGAGTGGTTGGCATGAACACATTTGTCCGTTGAGGGCGAGCGAGCAAAAGCGAAAGATTAAGTCTGAAAAAGAAGCATTGTTTGTTGGAGCGAAAGGGACGCAGAAAAGTGGTAAGCTAGATCCAATAATTGACTCCTCGCATCATCAGAGAAATGGAGAGAGAATAGTTAATAAAGTTCTCTAAGCATCTACAGTGAGTGCCCCCTTTCTCTCTCTTTTTTTCCCATCATGAGAGAATTAAGAAGTAGTACAGGCGAGACACGCATTGTCCCACCCTTATTCCCCCACTATTGACAGCTTATATATGCTTTCAATTATTTTATTTATTCATGTAGTACCAAACTACAGCTACTAATAAAGCATTTATTTAGACAAGTAAGTAAATAAAATAAATAAACTAGCGGTAGTCCTAAATCAATCAATTAAGAAGCGGTGATTAGTTATGAGGAACCCTAGTCGTGTCGTAGTCCTAGTCGGTGGGCATAAAAAGAAGGAAAGATCCGAAATTTATGAGCTGGAGTTGCAATTTCAGGCATTGTGATTCAGATTCAACAAGCAACATACTACATTCTGGAAGAACAGTATGCGTGCTGGAAATCGACATCGATCAGATGTCCTCCAAATTGAAGAAGGGGAACACAGGCAAAGCTCCCCCAATCTTTGACAATCAGAAAAAAGCAACCAGAAGTCTTACTTAAAAATTGGCACATTGTAAGTACTAATTCGCATCATCCAATCCATTTGATTAATCAAAAGCAAGCACGCCACGAAATCGAACCAAGCAAGGAAAGAATGAACCAGTGAACGAGATTTGAAGAAGAAGGTGGGAGATGGGGGTACTAACTCGATCTGGCGGATCTGATCAAAGAACCCGACATCATAAACACCAGCAGCATCAGCAAAGTGGAGAACACCATCAAGCCGATGCTTCTCAACATGAGCAAGCGCGGCGTTCCGCTGCGCATGCGCCTCAGCATCAACCGTAGTGAAGTTGTAATTCTCCTCAGGCTTAAACGCGAGGTGCCTATACATGACGCCGGTGCCACGGAGGATCTCAGCGGTGTCGACGGCGTCAGCGGCTGGCTCAACGATGACCCAGACGACAGGCGGGGGGACGAGGCGGAGCGTGTGGGCGAGCCGCAGCAACTCGCCTCGCCGCCGGCGACGGCGCTCACCGGAGCCTGACCGCGTCGTGGTCACCACGATCAGGAGGCGCCGGCGCTGCCCGCCGTCCTCGTAATCGTCGCCCACGTCCACCGTCGCGCCGTCGCCGCCGCCGGCGGAGAGCGCGTCGGGAGGGGAGGGAGGGAGGAGGGTGGCGCGTGAGTCCACGGCGACGCGGGAGGCGGCGAGACGGTCACCCGGGCGGTGAGGTGGGATGGTGGTGGTGGGGGATTTCCAGGAGGAGGAGGAGGAAGGCGCGAAGCCCGTGAAGAATCCCATGACGAAACAGAGGGAGAAGTGGAGCAACGCTTTCTTCCATAGGTTAGCGCCCCCGGGTCGCCGCTGCTTGGCCCGGTCCGGCGCCGCCGCTGACGCCGCCACCGCCAGCACGCCTGTGCCCGTGCCCGTGCCCATGGCCCCGGCACGGAAGCTGCTGCTGGTGGATCACGGCGAGCACGCCGACAGGGTTCGGGAAGGCCGGGGTTGAGGGTGTGGATGGATGGATGGATGGATGTGGAGAGGTAGAGCAGGGCCCGCCCGCGGCAGAACAGAAGGTGAGCTCACCTCTCAGGTCTCAGCTGTTGTTAAGGTGGGGGCGGGCGCAGTTACTGTTGTAAGGGTGGGGGTAAAGAAGGCTCTCGCTACCAGAACGCCATCAATGCCAAGAACTCAAGTTCATGGCCGTGCTGAGATCGGAGATAGAAGGGAATGCGCGTACGGCTGGCGGGGGAATGGAATGGTTGAGACTAGCTGCCAAGGAGTAGTCTTTGAGGGAAGAGACGCGGGAGGAGGGTGAGGGGAAGATGCTGTGCTGCTGGCTGCAGCCGTAGGTAGGGCGGGCGAGGAGGGAGGGAGGTGGAAGAGGAGGAGGAATGAATGAATAATAATACGGCCCGGTGCTAAGTGAAGTGTGGAAGGGGAGCAGGGGGTGGTTGATGCTGGTGACTGGTGACGGAGGAGAGAGGGCGCGAGGGAGCCGGCAGGGGTGGAGTGCGGTGCGACTTGCCTTTCTCAACCAACGGCAGGCTACAGGTGAACAAAAGTGTGGTGTGGTTTTTACTCCCGCCCGCGTAGTGAGTGACTGACAGTGAAATATAAGCTGGAAAAGAATTGGCTGATAGAGATGCTGCTCCAGCATACAGCTTGCTTGCTCGTATTTGGCGTATAACGCACGTACTCCTCCTTTACATGAGATGTGTGGTAGTGTGTAGTGTAGCTTGGGCAGGCAGGAGGGGCATGCATATATATGCTTTGCTTCCAATCATCCAATGCGACGAAATGAAATGGTGGTAGGTATCTGATTCATTCCATGCTAAAACTCGTGTGATTTGTGAATGAATGATTGAATATATGGATCACTGTTGTAGTGTGTTTGTTTGTTTGGTTGCATTCAATTCTACTCCAAATTGAAATCACATGAGTCAGGATGGATTGGAGTGCAGCCATACAGGCCAGTAGATGCTAATTCGCACCTATATATCTAATGGGATCCGAGCACGTTTATGTGAGATTTATTTGCCATGTTGGTCGATCGCTTACCTTGATCGTTGATGATTAGGCTAGAGGTACGTGGCACATATCTAAATAACTGTTGTTGGTGGTGGATATCTCTCTCCTTCAGCAGAGTTCTCTGGTGCACGGAGAAGCTGTGCGCCGCCATGCCTCCCGCACCACCCAGCCCGCCGGAAGCCACCCCGGAACCGGCGGCCACCAAAGCAGCCACCGCCGTCGTAGCTCCAGGAAAAGGACCGGCGCTCTCTCTGCTCGCCCCTCCCTTCTTCCCCGCCACTTCCTCCCCGGGACGCGGCAAGGCCCTACGCTGGTCGGAGAGAGCGGAGTCCGACTCGGAGGACGACTCTCCACCGCCTCCCAAGTCGTACCGGGACGCCGTCCGCCAGGACCCCCCGAAGCCGGTGTGCCACATGGCGGACTCCCGTGTCCGGCCAAACACCCGCGCCGACGGGGTGTCGCGGCAGAGACGTCCATGGTGCAGGATCTTTTCCCAGAGACGGGCGAGGTACCTCCGAGCCGTAAGCGTCGCAAGCGCGGAAGAAGGCCGCGCAAAGCCAGGGAGGCCCGCGCCACAAGCGCTGCCCGAGAAGCTGGGGAAGGCAGCGCCGGGGTCGAGGAGAACCGACCACCGCGTATCGCCGACCACCAGCGGGTCGTTCGTGTCCCAGTCCACCAGCGCCTCACCCGTGCCCCTGTCCACCAGCGCCTCGACCGTGGCCCGACGCTCAACCGCCTCGGTGACAGGCGGGGGGGGAGAAAGGCAAGCTCCGCACGCACGCGTCCCGGTGCACCGGCGTCTGGGGCCGAGAGTGCCACCGCGGGGACGCCATCGGGTCTCGGCGCCGGATGCGGATGGATGGAGGAAGATCCTCCCATCAGGTGCGGGAGACTAGCGCCCGGACCACGACGCAGCATGCGGTCCGCTGCCGCCGTCGTGGCAACACCGCATCCCCGAGGTATTGCGGGATAGGTGCCTCAGCTGCCTGTCCTACGATCACAGGATTGCCACTTGCCGGCTACCACTGAGATGCCTCAACTGTCGTGGCTTCCGCCACCTGGCGCGCGACTGCAAGCGCCCTAGATCACCGGGGAACTGCGGCACCAGCAGGAACGCGCCCAGTGCCCAGCGGTTCGTCCGTTCGAGACGGGGACACGACACCCCGGAGGGTTCGTTGGCGGCGGGATCGACCCCACCGAACAGTCCATCGCACCAGCTTAATGACATCGACAACGACGTCGAGCGGGACCCCATCCCTCCCGGCCACCCAACACTCCGGCAGAGCTCGAGTTCCTGCATCATCCAGCGTTCCATCGCCATAGAAGACGCTGAGGCTGGCCTACGCTATGCTATCACAGCTCTGGCGGCGAACGGGAACTCCATGATCGACGTGGAAATGGCGAGCCGTGCGCTACGATCCATCCGCGGGGTGCAAGAAGGCACCTTCTCCATCTCGCCGTTCTTCCCGGAGAACTTCTTCGTTCGTTGCCACTCCAGGGAGGTCCACGATGCCATTCTCGCCCAACCATGGGTGCCGGCGGGGAGCACAAACCTCGTGCTACGGCCATGGACTCGGATAGCGCACGCTGAGGGCGCCTCCATGACCTTCAAGGTCACGATCGAGATTGAGGGCATACCGCCTCATGCCTGGTGCGAGGACACAGCGGCGAAAATTCTTGCGCCAAGCTGCTTGATCCACCAGATCGAGGCGGCGACCTTGAGCATGAGCGACCTCTCGGCCTACAGGCTCACTGCATGGACCAAGGACCCAAGAGCAATTCCCAAGACAGTTTGGCTGCATATCGCAGAGAACGAGCCTCCGATCGCCGGCAACGGCGGCACGATCCGTTTCGGCGGCGTCACACAATTTCTGCGCCAGAAGAAGCTCCTCTCCTACCGCACCATCGTCCATGTGAGAGTGATCACAGACTTCGACCCGGAAAGCCCTTTCCCACCGGCCTCGCCGCCCTCCTCCTCCGACGGAGACAGTGGGCACGATGGTGACCCGGATCGCCACCACTTCCACCGTGGTTCGGCGCCGAGGACACGTGGTTTCCGGTGCCATCGGGGGATCGTCGACGGCGAGGCGGGATCGTCCGGTACCGCTGCACGAGGTCTAGGGGCCACAGGAATATTCTGCTCTACTGCCAAAGGTAGACCTTTGGGTCCCAGCGATGACCAAGCTGGCGACACGGTACCCAAGCTACAGCTGGTTCGTCTGAAGATACCGATCCTCTCGTCCTTCGACTGCATTCCAGCCAAACCGAAAGCTCAAAAGAGAAGGGTAAAGGTCCGATCGCCGGGGGGACCTTTGCCAATTCAAACCAAGTCCGTTAGAAGCCATTACAGGGCAGACAGAGGGGCAGCTGGCCTCAGACCCCATGGTCTTTGAGGCAGGACTGACCTGCACTTTGGAAGAGGGCAGAGACAAAAGCTGGGCCAGCGAGGTACAAACTGGCCGCGAGCCCGACCCCGCCATCGGTGCGCGCGGACCAAGACAAAAGGAAGGACAGCAGGAAGCACGCCCGATTGACGAGCCTCAGGCACGAGCGCCTTGCATGCTGGCAGCCGGTGCAGCCCTGACCCAAGACGTGCGCGAGCACACTCAAACGGTGTCTCAACATGAAGATATCGCTGTCGTTCTCGTGCAAGAGGCTGCAGCACAGGAGGGCGCGAGTACCCAATCACCCCTGCAGCCTCCCGAAGACACCGCTGAGCCAGCCACACCAAAGCACCAACAGCCTCTACCCGACCTTGACCGGGCGACTGATGAGCCGTCCGGGGGAGTTACGGGCAACGTAGACGACGGGGTCCTCGTTCCAGCCGATCGGACGCCGGAAGTTACGTGCAAGGACGACGACGGGGTCCTCGTCCCCGCCGATCGGACGTCGTCTTCCGCGAAGGCAGCCAAGCGCCTTGAGACCTTTGTCCTGGACGTGCAGCGCAAGCAGCATTCCCCCCCTCATCGGTTCACCACCAAAGATAGCGTCGCGACCAACGAGGCCTGCCATGCCGGTCAGGAGCTCTAGGATTGCGACACAAAAGCTCGACCATATTTCGACAGCAAAGCGGGGCGAAATACTCCTGATGAAGAAGATGGGTATCGCTCCCCCGGCACCACCTATTTCCTCGGCCGCCAAGGCGACGTACGAGGCGGTGTTCAAGGGTATGGTCACGAAGGCCAATGCCCAGGCTCTGGAAGACCTGCTCCCTGCAGCACAGGGGCGGCGCGGGAAGGACACCTTGCGCCCCCTCGCCTCGGTGGCGTGAGCCAAGGTCCCCCTGTCCTCGTCGATCATCCCAATGGACAACACATCAATTGTATCCTGGAACGTCCGCGACCTCAACACCAGAGCGCGACACGACAACGTACGAACAATTGTCGACCACTTTAGGCCTGATATAGTCTGCTTACAGGAAACAAAACTCGATGTAATCTCTAGCACTACGGTGCATTCCATGCTCGGTGTAAGCTTCGCTGAGTTTGCTTACCTACCGTCTGCTAACACCCATGGTGGAATCCTGATCGTCGCCAGACAACCAACGCTGGCTCTCGCGGACGTGCTGATTGGATGCTACTCAGTAACGGTGACCATTCAGTCACCTGGTCAAGGCGACGACAACCCACAAAAATGGTGGTTAACCTGTGTATACGGTCCACAAGCTGATGGGGCCAAGGAGCTCTTTCTCGAAGAATTAGAAGCTGTGCGCGATACTTGCGCAGGTCCTTGGGCGGTTCTAGGGGATTTCAATCTAATCTTGTCTGAGGACGACAAGAACAATGACAGAATCAATCGCGATAACCTCAGACTGTTCAGGGAGGCGGTTGCAACTCTGGAGCTACAAGATTTGCACCTACACGGCAGGTGCTACACCTGGAGCAACGAGAGACAAACCCCAACTCTCGTCCGGTTGGACAGAGTCCTCGTTTCAATCGATTGGGACTAGTTATTCCCAAACTCGCACCTGCGTGCACTAGACTCAGAGGCGTCCGACCACTGCCCCTTGCTACTGCAGACCAATGCAGGTGTCATGGGCAAGGCCAGATTCCACTTCGAAGGTTTTTGGACCCAGTTTGCTGACTTTGAAGAAACGGTGCAAAGACACTGGCAAACCCCAGGTCATGACGCCGACCCGCTGACAAGGTTTGACAACAAGCTAAGATCATTAGTCAAAGAGCTGCAAAGATGGGCAACAACCAAGGTTGGCTCCATTAGGGACCAACTGTTGATGGCAAGAGAAATCGTTCGTCAGCTGGACAAGGCTCAGGAGGAAAGGGAGCTAGTTGTCCATGAACTGGAGCTGCGCCGAAGGATGAAGCTAAACTGCCTGGGCCTCTCGTCGTTGGCACGCACAGTGGCCCGGGAGCGTTCCAGGGTCAGACAACTGAGCGAGGGGGATGCCAGCACGACATACTTCCACCTGATTGCCAAAGGGCGCAAGCGAAAAAATTTCATCCCCTACCTGTCAGTTCAGGGCCATTCCATAAAAGAGCACGACGCCAAGGCGGCGGCGCTATTCGACCATTTCTCCGGGGTGTTCGGTACAGCTTCAACCGGCGCCACAGCACTGGACCTAACAAGACTTGGAAGATCAGGAACGTGCTTTCAGCGAGCAAGAAGTTTGGGCGGCGATCAACGATATGCCATCTAACCGAGCTCCCGGGCCGGACGGTTTCACAACAAATTTCTACAAATCAGTCTGGCCGCTGATTAAGGAAGACTTCATGGCTGTTGTACACGCATTTGCATATGCGGACAATAGAGCCTTCACCAAACTGAACAACGCTCTGATCGTGCTAATTCCAAAAAAATTAGGTGCTCGCTGCCTGGCGGACTTCCGACCAATATCAATGACAGCATGGCGAAAATTATTTCCAAGGTGCTCGCGTTGCGGCTCGCCCCAAGACTGAACGAGATGGTGGCCAAGAATCAAAATGCTTTCATCAGAGGAAGAACGATTCACGATAACTACAAGTACATCCAATGTGCGACAACTCTGATTAGGAAGAAGAAGATCCCGATGGTGCTTCTAAAACTTGACATTTCCAAGGCCTTTGATACCCTATCATGGCCCTTCCTGTTAGACATTCTAAGAGCACGCGGTTTTGGTGCAACATGGCGAAGATGGATTGCATCGCTGTTCATTACGACATCCTCTCGGATCATGCTCAATGGGAGGCAGGGTGAAGCAATACATCACCGAGGGGGTGTGCCAGGGAGACTCCCTATCTCCACTCCTCTTCATTGTGGCCATGGACGTGCTACACCGTCTCTTCATCAAGGCAAGCAGCGAGGGGTACTGCGTCCTATGAAGCCGGAGGTGATCAAATACCAGTGCAGTTTCTACGCGGACGACGTCATACTCTTCATCTGCCCAACGCGCAGTGAGGTGACAACAGTCAAAACCATCCTTCAGCTGTTCGGTCAGGCCTCAGGGCTGCATACAAATTTGGCCAAATGCTCGATCACACCAATCTACGGTGGGATGACACACTTCCAGACATCGTCAGCATACTCGGTTGTCAAATCCAGGAATTCCCCATTCGATACTTGGGTTTACCATTGTCGACGAGGAAGATACCCAGAACTGGGTTTCAGAGTTTGGTAGACACGGTGGCTCGCAAGCAGCCGCCTGTCCACGGGTCCTTGATGGCTCGGAGTGGGCGATTGGTGTGGATCAAGTCAGTCCTCAGAGCAATCCCGATCTACACCATGATGGCGGAAAAGTTACCAATTTGGGCACGTAAGGAGATTGATAGTATCTGCCGTAAATTCCTATGGGCCGGGAGAGACGACTCAGTGCGTGGCAAATGTCTGGTGGCATTGCAAGCAGTCTGTAAGCCGACCGAGCTGGGGGGCCTAGGCATAAGTGACCTCAAACTCACTGCCCTCGCGTTACAAACAAGGTGGCTTTGGCTACAGAAAGTTGACAACGATAGAGCTTGGAGTCAGCTTCCTATCACCATCTTGCCGGAGGTCCACGCTTTCTTCAGAGCCTCCACCCTCATTGTGCTCGGAGATGGTCGAAGCACTCTGTTCTGGACAGACAAATGGATGGGCAACGAGTCTTTCGCAGACCGAGTGCCATACTTGATCCAGCATATCCCGGCCAGGGTGAGGAGCACACTCTTGGTCAGGGATGCACTTCATAACACAACTTGGATCCGAGGGATCAGAGGGGCACTTTCAGTCTCAGCCATGGCGGAATACTTGGAGCTTTGGGGGATCCTTCAGAATGTGGAGCTCGGTGAGACACCAGACAAGATGGTTTGGCGATGGACCGCGGATGGTAACTATACGGCAAAATCTGCCTACACCATGCTGCACAAGGGCGCCATGGAGTTCAGAGATCACCGGTTGATCTGGAAAACTTGGGCGCCATTGAAAGTAAAGATTTTCCTCTGGCTCGCGTTCCGTCGAAGGCACTGGACAGCTGATCGGCGGACAAGGCATGAACTGGACGCTGTTGACCGATGCTACCTCTGTGATCAGGAGCAGGAGACGATCGACCATCTGCTAACCTCTTGCTCCTTCACGAGAGAGCTCTGGCACAATATAGTGCAGGCGCTCGGTCGTCAATCTCCGCAGGGACAGCCAACAACACGTCGATGGTGGCACGCCCTGCGCGCGCTCTGGACCGGGGCCGAGAGAGATGGATTCGATAGCCTGTTCGCGCTTGTGTCTTGGCAAATCTGGAAAGAGCGCAATGCTAGATGCTTTCGGGAGGCGTCATCAACGCAGAACGACATGCTACAGATCATTCAGGCTGAGGCTGACCGCTGGATCGCCGTGGGCGCCAAGGGGCTAGCTGCTCTCACAAACGGCTAATCCGAGACTCTACTGTCTATCTGTCTTGTTTCCTGCTTTGCTACTATGCTAGGCCGTCTTCAGCTTGTAGTCTCGTCTAGAGTGTACTGTGGCCGAAGCCGGCTTCTCTTGTAGTTTCATATTTCTATCTTCTTAATACAAAGATACGTATACTCATGCGTATTCGAGAAAAAAAAACTGTTGTTGTTGGTGTCCCTGCCACAAGTTTAATTCGATTTATAGAAAATATGTGTAATATTAATATCTTCAAATAGATTTATTAAAAGACTAGATTCAAAGATATTTTCAATGATACTAATTATATGTCATAAATATTTATATTTTTAATATATCTTTAGTCCCAAATATTTTTGAAAGCGCAAATGAAAGATATTTTTAAAAGTATATTTATATAAAAAAAAACATTAGAACAGTTTGCATGGGCACCTAGCTCCTATGTTTTTTTTTCCAAGCGCGCATGATTAACGAAAGAAACATGTTTATCTCTCTCAAACTTTAGTAATAAAGCAACCTGGAATTGACTGACATGAGAATATGCCCCTGCTGCCTGCTTTGGTTGCTGGGTCCCGATTTGAGGATTCCACTACGCGCGGAGAAGCAAACACCCATAGAACCAGAGCAACCGGCCAAATTAAAGCACCAACTTCAGTTGCAGTTGCAGATCGAAACAGGACCCAGGTAAAAAAAAAACACCATGCATGCATGTATTGGATTCTCACAGCCTCCAGTTTATTTTTTTCAACGACAGTTCAAGTACCTCGATTCAGTTATACAGTAATATATATACTTCCACCACAGGATTATATGATGATTGTCGTCTTAGGCTTTTTTCGATTCACTATTTAATAATAGTTAGCTGGATAATATCTATCATTATCTAATTTGGTTTTAGATACTAGGATATAGTTGCTATTCAAAAGTCCAATTATATATTCTATTGTATACCCATGTTTAGATTCAAAAGAGATTATATATCTCTATGGAACTAAATAGGGTTTTATTGCATGAGTAAACGTTTTAGCATTATTTCACAAGAGGCGTCAGACAGGCTATCAGTCGAGAAAAGGGTATTAGGTGGGACGCAGCTTTATTTAACCCTCATCACTTGTATGGTACACATGCATGCATGCCTCTAATCTTGTTTAATCTCCCTCTCAGTAGTCAGTTGACCCTTGTACCTAAAGGCAGTAGAGATATGATATGTGAGGTGTGTGGATGTTGAGGAGGCCATTTCCGAGTTAGTTGGGATTGCAACATGGAACCTACTACTACTGCTACTATTTGACGATGAAAAACGAGTCCTAATTAAAAGCTTTGGAAGAAAAAGATAAAAATGCTACGGATTCAGCCAGAATAATGGAATGAAGTGGCATAGAACGAAGCTTCAGCTTTTCTTTCTATGATGGCTGATGGCGCATCTCGATCGATCTCTACTTGTTTGTGAATGCCAGTGCAATTAATCTACAGCAGCAGCAACCAATAAGCCCAGCTAGCTCAAAGATATGATGGTCACAACTAACCTACCCTAGAAATACAAGCATGCAGGTGGCCTATACCATTCCATGCCAAAACGAAATTAATTAATTCTATAATAATAGAGACTTATTGACTGCAGTTAACTAGCTAGCTCATTATATAATTACATGATGTCACTAAATAAATGAGCTACATACGAGTATTTTTATATTCTGTAGAGGAAATTAAAGCTATATGTCAATTGGGGGATTTTTTTTTCCTTCTTGCTTCATATTGGTCCCTTTCTTCTGTTCATAGTCATTCTTCCTGGCTCAGGAGAGGAGTACACATGAGAGAGATCAGTTCCATTTCGCTGTGATGACGGAGGCAATGGACCATGTGATCGATTGTGCACGACCAACAACCAATGCGCAGCAGCAAACTTGTCTTCTCCCCGTCGATTCATCTGTTAGTTGTCTGTTTATTTGTTGCGTTGTTTGCGCATGTATGCTATTATTAGTCCAGCTAATAAGCTATGTATTCAGGGTCAGCATGTATATGTGTACTCATATCCTACTTGAAGTGCTATATATAATTAATCTAATTTAATTAATCTGGCATTCAAGCAAGTAGTTGAGGGAACATTGTTCTCTACCTACGCGCGTGTCCGTTTGTTTGCTAGATTCATTTACATTTCTTTCATCTGCAAATGTTAAAACAAATCATGATCCTCTCAAGATTGCTTTTATACCCTGCCCTTTCAAATTGTAAAACATTTTGATTTTATCCTAAGTCAAACATGTATAACACCCCGATCAAGTTTATAGAAATATATTAACATCTATAATAGCAATAGCAAATAAATACACTATTGAAATATAACTGATGTGCGGTGTATCTGGCGGTCCTTCAACGTGTATTGAGTTCTCAACAATCATCATATACGTCGAAATTGCATATTATAGTCCCTAGACTATGTTTAGCATGTCATCACAGTCCAAACCCCACCCCTTTAGTCTAGAGTGTTGATGTTGGGTACCAGGTCATTTCGGCGGGAATTTGGGTGTCATTTGAGGCACTCCTCTCATTTTATATTTATCTCTTTCGCATTCTCTTGTCTCTCTATCTAGTCCGCCCACCCCTTTGCTCGATTCCTAGCCATGATTTTATGCCCATCCAAATTCATCATTTAGGTAGCGGTAGAGGCCTAAATTTCACCCATATGTTGTCGTAACTACGAATGGAGAAAGGTGGTGGATCTCACATCCCAAACCAATGACAATCCAAACAGGATTTTATTCACTTTGTCCAAATCAAAAGGTAGGCGTGTGTACCTCTTGTAAAAGGTGCTACAAATAATTTTGTGCTTTTTGATTGATTAACTTTGTAGTTTTGAAGAAGGAAAAGACTATATGCGACTTCTATCTATGGAAGAGAGACTATGTGGCCTTCTTGAGGAACAAGCACGACATCAGGGTTCATAATTTGGAAACATGAGAAGAGAGGAGGCTAGATGGCATGCTAGCTAGTGTTACTCAGGATGTTGGTTGCCCAGTTACTATTGCTACTCATGATGCGGCAGTGGGGAGACATGTGCAGCGCAATGAAGAGAAACATGTCAACTCCAAATGAGATTTGTGTGTTGCTTAAGACTTTTATGGTTGTTTGTATTTGTGGTTTTTGTGTAATTCTTAGTGTTTTAATTACTTTAGTTAATCATGAATTGAATGGAATGTAAACTATATTTTGGTAAGAGTGGTATATGTGTTTTGGTTGTTGACTTCTTGTCGCCATGAAGTGATTACATATAAGCATTTGGTGCACCAAAACAAGTGAAACTTTAAAAGGAAACTCATTTGAATCAGATGATAGATAAACAAGAGATAAACATAAGGAGATAGGCATTACATCTAGTTGAATCGTCATATTAATCCATAATCCGCGTAGAGTTTTGGTGCTACCTCCATGTACCTTTATCACTAACCTAGCTTACACCAGCATCCAACATCAGTTTGTTGGTACCTAAGAATTACTCCGACTATGAAATGATGTAAGCATGCAAACATAGTTTGGTGAAAATTACATAAAAAAAAAGAGACCTATCATTCACAAAAGCGGTTATTTACTTGTATCCTTCACAAAGGGGAACTGTTGTTGTGTGTGTTCATTCGCAAAAGTGGGATTTCTCATGACTTCCTCATCGCCTCTTACTTGCATACTAGTATCAAACATTATTGGTGATGCTACCACAAATAACAAAATCACACTAACTCTATGGCGTATGCTAGTGTCATTGATTGATTTTACGCACACCCGACCCCAATGAATGCGTCTAATAAACCAAGTTAGTAGATTTTATGAATGATGCGGCCAACTAATTAAGCTATTTGTCGTTGTTTTCCTATTTGTAACAACAAGGTCTTTAATAATACAAAATACTCCCTCCATCCCAAATTATAAGACATCCCAAGAATCTTAGAGAGTAAAAGTATCTTAAGTTTGACCAAAATTATATGATAATATAATAACATTTATGATGCCAACTACATATTATTAGATTCTTTATCAATTATATTTTCATAGTATGTCTATTTGATTTCATAAATCTTTATAATTTTTTTCTATAATTTTTGGTTAAAACTTGAGATGGTTTGACTCTTCAAGATTTTTAGAATGTCTTATAATTTGAAATGAAGGGAGTAATAAATTTTCTATCAAGGAATATATATATATATATATATATATATATATATATATATATATATATATATATATATATATATATATATATATATATATATATAAGACGGTGACATCATGGAAACAATATAGATGTAGAGAAAGAAACGTGCTAATAACTTGACCGCCTCATAAAGCTCAAGTATTTCTAGGTGTGGGTTTATTTGGTGTGTTTGAAATAATACCAAACCCAAACTTTGTGGAGAAGCATAAATGGGAGAATCCCTATGGAGGATTTTTATTTTTATGGGTTTTGGTGTACGAACAAGAAGTAATCTTCTTTGGGTTGTCCCTCAATATCTAGATACAAGAAGTGTCATTTTTATATGCATCTCTCTATAAACTTGTTTCTCTAGGAAATTTTTTTGAATCTCTACCACCAAATAGCTAGATTTTCTACGACGATGAACCTAATAATAATATTTATTTGGCACAAATATTTGTATTGTTTTATTAATTAAACTTAGTTATAAGTTAAGATTGTTTGACTTAGGACAAAATTAGAATTATACTCTTTGCAGGCATGCATCGAGTAGCTATGCTATTTAATAATTCCAATTAAAGAAATAGAAATGTACCTACATGCAGATATTTTTGTGCTCGAGCCCACTATTGATATATTCTCTACATCCCAAATTAATTATAAGGAACACCTCAAGTTTGACCAATCTTCTTATATAATAATATTTATGATGCAAACTAAGTATAAAATAAATGAAGTATATTTTTATATATAGTATATCTATTTGATATCATAGATATTTATGATTTTCTCTACTATAATTTTGGTTAAACGACTCTCTAAGATTTTTATAATATAGAATGGAGGGAGTATATGATTCAGATCTGCCACGGGGTCCTAAGCTAGCAGCTATAAATGGCAAGAACATGCATATATACATACTTGTATTAGGCTATAATTAAACAGCATGAAAATGCATTGATGAGCGGCGTCGAGGCATGGAGCTTTCCTTAGACCTCCGTGCACGTACGCTTCGGGCACGCCGGAGACGTACGGGAGTGGTTGGCTTCCGTCGCTCTCATGACCTGGGTCAGTCTCATCAGTCCAGCTACTACAGCCTACTACTCAGGTTTTTGAGCAAGGATCGATCGCCGCTGTCGTCGTGGGGCCTGCCGAACATGCACGCGAGTCACCGTCGTCCAAGCTAGGCTCCAATTCAGGAGGACGGAAGGTTCCGCGGCCAATTCGTCGTCGTCGTCTCGCTCTCGCCGGAGCAGCGGAGCTAGCATACGGACTAATGCGTCCGTCGTCCACACCGCGTGTTTAACTTAATATGCATGAATACACGTATATATGCGTACAATATTGTTTCCTCCCGGCCCGCTCCAAATCGTGCTCGTGGCGGTACACGGATTGGTCCGATCACCGGCCGGTTGGTCCACTAGACCCGTCAACCATAAAACTGACGTTCTTCGTCTTCAAAACCCCCTCTTGGCTTCCCCTTTCAGATCGATCTCCACGCAGAACGACAACGCAGGGAGATATAGCCCAGCTATGATGACGTACTTACACCATATATATGGTGGTGCAAGGGCATGGTAAGATGTGCAGATCTTGAGCCATATTGCGTGCGTGGAGACTTAGGCCGGGCAGCAACAACGCAGCCTAATAGCCTTGTTAGCCTCAGCCAAAAATTATGATAGAGGCTGGGTACGAGCCACTCGTCTCCCAATGCAGGCATACAGTGAATGGAGAATAGTCCCAAACCAACACTAGGCTGTGTTTAGATCCTGAAAATGGGGTGAAAAAAATCTTGTAGTACTTATCACGTCACACTGTAGCAATTTTGTTTTTATTTGGTAATAATTGTCCAAACATTGATTAATTAGGTTTAAAATGTTCGTCTCGCAACTATATTTAGTACTCCATATATGTATCGATATTTTGATGTGATGAGGAATAGGAATTCGATGTGATGGAAAGTTGGGGAAGTTGGGGTAACTAAACACACCCCTAGTGTCTTTTATCTTCGCAACGCTGATTTGCAGTGTTGCTTCAACTTTCGTCAGACCAAGGCATACGACACTTCTGCAAGCGGTTTTGACGCTCTGCGAGACCACCACCATCTGCGATCTGGACGCTAGGTGCTGATATGACAACTGAGTCAGTACGCCAACTCAGAGCGTTGGGGAAGGCCTTAGTGGAGCCCATGAATAGGCACTAATAATAGGGTTATGTCCTATTTGACGTTCTCTCTATTTTCAGCCCAATAATAAAAGCCGAAGCCAAAAACAGATCTAAAGTGCTGCAAAAATTATAATATGCTAAAGCAGTTGAAGAAGCAACTTCATCACATGTTCCACATGTTCGGTTATATATAGAAACACTTTCCAGAGAAGCTAAACCAAACACAACTGTAGATTATAGAATTCATAAGTGTTAGATCAAATTTGAACATAGGGAGAGTCATGCGAAGACTAGTGATTGCAAATTGATAGTAATTGGATTTATCATGAAACTTTAATGACACGTATGTCTCTTTTATATATATATGCTGTAGCTCGTGCAGAGAATACAATTTGATGGACTAGCAGCTTTCAATTATGCAATAATTAAGAAAGAAAGGTTCAAGAAACGAACAGCGTTCAAATGTACAGTGTTCTTCAGCAGATACTACTTCAGCGAAACGAACAGTGTTCAAATGTACAGTTAGTTTCCACAACGAGCCTCAGGTGAAATGCCCAACAGGCCAACAAACCAGCACTGAGGGGTACGTGAAGTATATACATATAATAGGACACAGTATCAGACATAGTATATGGATCATAGTCGTCGTCTTAAAAGGCGGTTCATCGCTTAGACCTCAGGCAAAATGTTTGTTTAACACTTTAACCGGTTGTATTAGTATAGTTGGTCAATGCTTAGGTTCTCCGGTTACTTCGCAGGAGGTAATATCTTAAATCAAATCTGGACCGTTCATTTTTCTAAACATAATAATTTACTAAATAAATTAATAAATAAAAAATAAAAAAATAAAACACCATGCGGCCGGTAATGACGGAGGAAACCCGCTGCCATTTCCTTCTCGCACGGGCGCACGACGCTGCATGCCAATCCGGACCACGGCGACACCGCCGCAGCCATCCGGAGGCTCCGCCGCCGGACGCTCCCGCTGCTGGACACGTCGTACGTCGCTTTGACGCCGCCACTCGACGCTCCGTACGCGCTGCCGCCTGGACGACGCAGCTCGAGGGAGGCTCCGCCACCACGAACTGCCCCGCTCGGCACCGCCGGACCACGGCGACGCCGCCGCAGCCATCCGGAGGCTCCGCCGCCGGACGCCCCCGCTGCTGGACGCCCACGAACTACCCTATTTTTATAAAATAAAAATTCAATAAATACTATTACCTCCTAGATAATCGTGACCGTTGGATCGGAATAAATGAACGATCCACATTCATTCCGGAGTACCGTAACAAAAGCCATTAGTATAATCTTTAGGGCTAAGCAACGGTCAGAAGAGGCTAGCTGTTAAAAGCCGAGCCAAAGTTGTGGATAAAACAAAGATGGCTAGCTGGGCACCCAAGACCAAACCCTAGGATTAGGATTTAGTAAGGGCTAGCTGCACGTGTCAAGATAATTGCAAACAGGACATGTTTGCACAAACGGAAACGGGTGTAGTAGCTAGCAGCAGAGTGTAGCTTGGAGCGGCCCAAGAAAGGTGCAGCGAAAGCTTTGAGCGCAACAGACAAAGCTAGCAGCAACAAGCAAGTTCATGGCGTGTTTCCTGGTAATCTGGCCGGTAAGATCCTGTTTGGAACGCGGAAAAACTTCATTGTTCTTGCGTTTTTTCTGTAAAAATGAATTAATTATATTCCTGTGAAATTCCTATGCAATTTTTATGAAAATCCTGCGTTCCAAACACGCCTTGACTGTTTGACCCTGCTTGCTTGCTTGCAGTTTTGTTGCAGAAACCGTCAGGTAACCCGCTGCCGTTTTTGGTTGTCAACTCGTCAGGGAGAATTATAGTACAGTATCCCAGTTAGGAGGGCTTGACGAGTCAGCCATATGCATATGGTTAACTACAAAAGAAGCTACACTGATGATCGGTTAGATGAGTTGTTGTGGTTGTGATTTATTGTCGTGCATGGAGCTGTTTTCTGGAATTCTGGTTGCTGCTAGCATGCATGTGAAGTACTAGTAACGTACTACCACTGTGAACTAGCTGGAGTAGTCAAGGTTGGGTTGTCGATCGAAGGGATGCCAAACTGTCCAAAACATGACGGTGTGGCATACAGTCTGAGCTCTGAACAATGCCTGCCTAACCCAACTAAAGTTGCAGGCATTTGGAGTACATCTTCTCCATAATAATAGTACAAGTATAAGCTGTGCTTGACCTGACCAGGAGGGCAAATGGCACATGCAGCAGGAGACCAGACTGGTGCATCCAGCCAAGTATGGAGGAGCCAAGAAAGGTGCAGCAATGGCTGCCGGGGGAAAGAAGTACGTACGGAGTACAAGAACCACTGAACAAGAACTGCGCAAGTGCACAGAGCACAGCCCACAGGGAGATCCTCAGATCCGGAGATGGCTGACGCGGATGGTGCAATCAATTACTGGCAGTGGCAGCGCCATTTATACTGGTCATGGGACACAGGTTGGCATCTGATTGATGATATGTGTACGGAAACATTTTCTTCAATTTCTTTGATCCTTCGGTGGCAGATATTCACTCTGTCCCTAAATATAAATAAATGTTGTTTTGGATTTTTATGTCACAACTTTGACTCGATTTATAGAAAATACGTGAAATATTTATATCTTCAAATAAATTTGTTAAAAAACTAGACAAAAAGATCTTTTCGATGATACTAATTATTTAACATAAATATTTATATATTTTAACATATAATTGTAACATATAATTGTCGGTAGTTGTTTCTCGGGAAGCGAGAAAGACAGTTATTTAGAGACAAAGGGAGTACTACATAAAAAAAATCGCTTGCAGCTTCTGCGTTTGTCTATGAAAAGTTTTTTTTTTTTGACAAGGAGTCTATGAAAAGTTGAGCTTCTCAAACTGAAAGTCATTGAGAGATTCAGGTGCACCGTTCCTATCAACTGTATTTTAGTGTTAATGTAGTACCGTAAAATTTATTTAAGGGCCCGTTCGATCCTGTCACTGTTGGTTGGGTTGACAAGCATGTCCTTCTCTTCTCTCGTAGTTCATTTTGTGAGTGTTCATGTTTGCTTTTCTGGCATCGATGGTGGAGTAATTTTTGGCCGATGCTAATTCAGATCATGTTTGCGTTCATCTGGAAATTTATTGTTCGGCTCACAGAACACTATTTAATCAGGCGGAATCTTTTCTATCAGCCATACTGAGCAGTATACTGTGTTGCTAGCAACATGTTGTCGATATTTTCTGGTAGAAGTGTGCGTTTACTGAATTTTTCTGTCCTTCTGTTGCTTGGGAGGACATTGCACATGCAAAATGGACCAAAATATAGACTGTGCGCATGTTGCGGACTATTCAACCGCCTTTGGGCCAGGCCCATGGATCCGTTTTCTTCACAGTTTGACCAACACTAGGCCCAAAAAGTTGATGGGTCAGAATCACTGTTTCTATCTAATTCCATCCTCTTGTATGGGCCTGGCCTGACCGGCTTACCCTCTACATCTTTTTCCCCTTGTTCTTCTCTTCTTTTAATTTTTAAATATTTTTTTTAAAAAAACTAATCTTCAAAATCTCGGCTCTTATCGACAGTGAAATATCTCCCGGCCTTTTTCTCAATATAGATAGTAGCTGCGGATACATGTATGTAGTACAGCTAGTGAGCACCATGAATGGATGAAGGAATCAAGCAGATGCATGCAGCACGTCAGCTCTGCTAGTGCTCTGAATTATTACTGACGCCCGCAAACAAAGAAGCAGCAAGCAACGAAATCCAATCCAGAATCAACAGATGTCATGCCATGCAATGCAGTATGAACAAGAAGCTAGCAGCAGCAGCAGCAGCTGAAGAGAAAAGAGAGATGATTCCAATTCAATCCAATCAAATCCAGCGCGATAAGGAGTCAATCGCCTAATAATTCCTGTGCAGGAACAGATACAACAGGTGGTGGATCGAAGGCACCAGCAGTCCAGGCAGTGTCCGTCCGTCCCGGCCCTGTGGGTGGATACGTCTACGCAAGCACTACAGTATCCTTTTTTCCAGAGATTTCAGAGAAGAGCTACATATGGATCCGTGCAGAATTCTGATGAATTCCATCATCAGTTTCCGCGTCCGCGCTGAATCTTGCACTCATCGTGGAGTTCGGTAGGCTGCCATTACTCTTCAGTTCTGCTTGCTTGCTCCAGGGAAAAGGTTAGCCAGCCAGTACAGAGGAACACATCGAACATGCATGCATACACAGAGTACCAAACGGTAGCAGGAGATGGATGGATGGATGTAGAAGAAAAAGATAGGTGTTTAGTGACATGCATTGTGCAATGCATATATGGAATCCTCCATGGTTGATATAAGGATCCTAGCTAGAAGAGATCATCGGCGCAGACAGACAGACAGACAGACAGGCCACAATGCCTACTTCTTCTGCTTGTACCTACCAGCATGCAATCTACCACACACGCACACAGCATCCATCTCCTGATCTCCTATGTGGAGTATTTGCTGACATACATGCTGAGCTGCATGACGTACGTACGTAGTGTAGCTCAGTTCACACCAGACAACAAGTGAAACTAGCTAGCTAGCTCAAAAAGTGTTGTGCTGGAGTACTGGCCTGATCAGTGATCACCATACCTAACTGTCGTCGTAGCTAGCTAGTAGTAGCAGCTAATGTAAGCGTGTCCATGTTGGGCTCAACTCGGGCTTCACAAAGTGGGCTCCAGCCTCCCTGCTAGCTTGTTTATTTGTGGCTTCTGAATTTCTGAAAGCGCGTTGCAGACATGCACTGTGGTACTCCTATCCTCCAACTTCATGTTCGGCAGGACTCTTGTTGACATCAGACACCTTCTCTCCTCACTTCTATTGCCAGTCTGTTCGTTTGGCTGTTTTTGACTGATAAGTCACGGTTGATGCTGTTCGGCAGGACTCTTGTTGACATCAGACACCTTCTCTCCTCACTTCTATTGCCAGTCTGTTCGTTTGGCTGTTTTTGACTGATAAGTCACGGTTGATGCTGTTTTGGCTGTTTTTTCTGTGAGATGAAAATACTGTTTCGGTGGTTGATAAGCCGGCTTTATTTCCTACGTGTTCGAGAAATGGCGCTTGGGGGCAATAGTTTGAAATTTCAGTTTGCTTTTGCTGTGTAAAATTGGCGCTAAATGGTATTTAATTTACCGTTGTGTGAAATGCATTTTGTGGTGTCCTCTTTGATTTGCTTAAGGCAAAAATATTGAACTGCTTGTTTAATTGTGAAAGGTGGATGTAAGCACTGTCGCACTGAGTTCTTTATTGAAAGAGAAACAGTAATATTAATGGCATGTCCATCCAAATGTGCATACGAGAAATTATTGGTATATAGAGGTGTCAGGGTCTTTTGCTATTCATATTGGCAATTGGGGTGAGTACTCCGGTGACAAATATATTGGAACGGAGGGACTCATGTGGCTAATGTCTGAATTTTGAATTTTGGATCGTCCCAGATGAGTAGTATGCCATTGCTAAGGTATCTTGATTTTTTGTTTACAGTACTCTCTCCATTCGTCGTTCCAATAATCTTTGAGAGTTAAAATATCTCAAATTTAAATAAAATTATTAAAAAATACAAATAGTTATGACATCAAATAGATATATTATGAAAATATAATATGAAAAATCTAATAATAGTTAGTTAACATCATAAATGTTATTATATTGTTATATATGTTTTATTAGACTGTAACTCTCTAAAATTTTTAGAATGACTTATAATTTAGAATTGAGGGAGTATATATATGTGAGTCGGAGGTATCTGGAAAAAAATGTTTTCCGTTTGTGGAAACCATTATTTCTCTAGCAGAGTTTTCAGTTTATTCTCAAACCATTTGCGCTATTGGGAATAGGAATTTCCCATGATTTGGAAGATGGTGAGAGCAACTCCAATGGTTTTATAAATGAGTTTGATATTTTTATTTTTGTAAAAATGTCTAAAAATCTCCTATCCAACGGTTTGATAAATAGGTTTGACATTTTTGTTAACTTGGCAAACACCGGGTGATATTTGACATATATGCCAAACTGTGGTTCGCTTGGCAATCGCCCCGCACGCTACTCTCACGGATATTTCCTCCTCGCGCATACAATTTTTAGTTTGTCAAGTGAATAATGGGAAACCGTTGGAAATTGACTCTTTTTACTTTTGCCATATTTATTTGAGACTTAGTAAATTTCTAATTTTGTCAAAAAAAAATGCAAAACCGTTGAAGTTGCTTATTTGGTATTTCGGCACCATTTTAGTTACTCTCTTTCCGGTAGGTGATTTGCATCGATTTTGACCACAAAAGTAAGTAAAAAGGAGGTCTCAGCATCAGTGGTATGTAGTTTGGTTGATTCAGGTCTAAAAGTGGGTAGGTGGCAAACTATGATTAGTCTAAAAGTGTAGTACATTATTATTTTATATAATATATATTATTGAAGTACTATTGTTGGCCGTGTAATAAGGTCCACACTGAAATGCGTAAACAATTATATGAACTTTAGAAACTGAGATCGAGTCCATTGCAAGGACAAAAAAAATGATGTCATAGGCCTGTTTGAAATGCAGGAATTTCACAGGAATCACGCGAGAGAGAAACGTTGATAAAATCACATGACAATTACTAAAATTGTTGCTAAAAAAATAACTCGTAAGAAAAAAACGTTAAGAGAGAAAAATCACTTTGGAACAAATTTTTGTTTTTTAACTAGTCCAAGGAAATAATGTGCACCGTAGGAGAAACATCTAAAATTCTTGTTTCAAGGGAAAAAACTAGATTATGATTCTTGAAGAAACATTTCTATATAGATTATGATTCTCATACACACAGGTTTTATATCTAAAATATTTCTCATACACACAGGTTTTACCAAGCTGCCAGACTGTGTTTTTGAGCTTGGCAACGATGACCTGCATCGGGCAAGGTTTAGTTTAGCCATTTCGGCCATGTGCTCATGTTTTTAAGAATAGAGAGAAAATAGGTTTTATGAAGATGAAACTTACACTAGTACAAAAAAGATCCACTACATAGTCGGTCGAAACGTATCTGTACAGGCATTTTTTCGAACCGCGTATGAGAAGGGTTAGTAAAAATAGTTGATTTCTAAAAATTGATTTATACATATGGTTTTTTAAGGAACCGGCTATAGAAATGGCTATCCAAAAATCGAATTTGTAAATATAAATAAAAGAACCACCTCCTAGCTCTGCGCTCGCGGTGATTCAAACATGAAACCTCAGCCTCGCGTGTTAACTTCTCTACCACTCCACCCATATGTAACTTGTGTCTAGATACAAGTTTTAGTTCCTTATATTCTATACTGAACCGAGTGTAAATTGATTGTTTGAGCCACTATACGAACTCAAATGAAAAGGTTGTAAACTACAAAGTTTTATAACTTTTCGAGATCTACAACTTTCATGTAGCAAGTTTTTCCATCTAAGCTCGTTTACAAAATTTTGAATTTCAAATTTGACAAATTCAAACGTATTTTTCGATGACAAGGTGATTTCAAATGAAAAAGTTGTAAACTACAAAGGTTCATAAATTTTCGAGATCTATAACTTTCATGTAGAAATTTTTTCCATCCGAGGTCGTTTACAAAAATTAAAAAATCAGTGTCCAATTATTTCTACCCGCGGATTTCTTAAGGAACCGTCAGTAGAAATCAAGTATTTCTGCAGACGGTTTTCTTAAGCATACCACCTGTAGAAATTGGTTTCCACATGCGGTTCTAGAGTCGAGTCTGGCGTTTTATTTTCACAAGCGTTTGGTAACAGAAATCACCTGTAAAAATTTTGTGCCACCGCTATCGTAGAGGTTTTTTCTACTAGTGTTAGCTCTCTAGCTTTACTCGGTTGCCACTCAAGGTAAGCCATTGAGAGTGATGGTTGCCTTCATGTTTTTTTATTGAGAGTGATGGTTACCACTCAGGTGCTGTTTGGTTTAGTCGGTGGGAGTGGTAATGTAAATGCAATCTGGTTACGGTGCTAAGCGTTGCTGGGAAAGGAAAGCGGGATGTGTTTGGATCGATATACTTTATTGTCTTGCAACGAGGGGCATCAGATAGCACCCGCAGAGGTGGGGCAACGGGATTGTACTGGCTGCCATCGGATTGCGCTATGATCAGTTACTGGCCGGAGCAACCAAACAATAAACAATGAAATCTATTACCGCTGTGAACTGGTTACGGGCCAATAAGGCCCAACCAAACAGCACCTCAATGCAAGGTAAGCCATTGAGAGTGATGGTTGCCTTCATGTTTTTTTATTGCATTAGTTCTACGTTCTTAAAAGCAACACTGTCAAAATAATTTGCATTGGAATCTAAACATCCCTATTTTTTTAATCTAGAACTCAGATTCTATATCACTATGTAGAATCATTATGAGAATAGAATTGAAACAGGGTATAAGTCAAATGCAGAATTACTGTCTCACTAAAAGTAGGCATTCGAGTTAAAGAGGACTGAAAAACTCAGGTCAAATAGTACAAGTAGGGTCAGGAAGAAACGCTGGCAAGAACAAGTAGGGGCAACACATGAATGCTGGAACAGGGAAGCATCGTCGTTAAAGATGGCAACGGGCAATATCCGCGCGGATAGTGGCTTCACATGCCCGCGCCCGCGAGAAAAATACTGTGCCCGCACCCGCGCCCGCCAACCGTTGTCTTGCCCGCGGGCATGCCCGTGTGCCCGTCGGCATGTCAACGAGGACGGCGGCCAGCCGGGGCGAGCGACCAGGACTGCGGCTGACCGACACAAGCGAGAGAAAGGTGGCCGGCCGGGGCGGGCGACGAGTATGGCTGGCGAAGCAACGAGGAAGGCGGACAACCGAGGCGGTCGACGAGGACGGCGGGTGGAGCGACGAGGGAAAGCGAAAAGGACGGATGTCGTTGATTGCTGCCTGTGCCGCCCTGCCCCCGCTCGAGGAAGCAGAAGATGCTGCGGAGTGCCGACGGTTGCCAAGCTGGGCAGGTGGCCGAGCTAGGCACGGGTGGCGTGCAAGAAGCTAAGGCGACCATGGAGGTCGACATCCTTCGATCTCCTCCGATACTCCATGCTAGAGAGAGCCCCATAGGAGAATGGAAAGCTCTCGAGATGGAGATCACGGTGGTGTGACATGCATAACTTGTTTCTGGGATTTGGAGATGGGATTTGGAAGATGAAGGGGATTGGTTTCTCTGTTCTTGGCAAAGAGCGTGTGAGCTGAGGAGAGAGAGAGAGAGCAGCGAGATATGGTGGGGATGGTTCGGTGTGGATTGTGGAAGTGTGGTGATGAAGTGACGGTCCACTTGTCAGTGATCGGAGCGGGTTTGTCGGGTTTATGGGTGCGGGTAGGTTATTTCTTTGCCCGTTATTAAATATCCATCGGGTTGATAGTTGTGCCCGCATCCACGCCCGTGGGCACAGTTTGACACCCGTATTCGTGCCCGTCGGGTTTGTTGCCCGCGGGTTTGCGGGTATTCTCTACCCGTTGCCATCTTTAATCGTCGTCAAGTGAAAATCTATTATTTTTTTCTTCTGTCTAAAAAAAAAGAAGTTCAGAAATTAAAGAAAAAGGCAACAATGGCAGTCGAAAATCACGGCTCGATCCCTTGTCCTGTCCATACTCGAGAGTACAGCTACAACTTGGTATATATTTGACATCAATTTAGAGTATTAAAAATAGACTAATTACAAAACTCATTATACATGTTGAGTCTAATTTGCGAAATTAATCTATTAAGTCTAATTAGTCCATGATTTGACAATGTGATGCTACAATAAGTATTTGCTAATGATGGATTAATTAGGCTTAATAGTTTCATCTCGCTAATTAGTCTACTTATGTGTAATTAGTTTTATAATTAGTTCATGTTTAGTCCTCCTAATTACCATCCAAATATTCGATGTGACTTGATCTAAACTTTAGCCTGTGGATCAAACACCCCTTTAACCAACAGAGAGACTGCATGGTACTCCGCCCTTAAAAAAACTAATACAACAATTCTAGGTTTCAACTGGTCTCGAGAACCAGCCCCAACAAGCCTCTCCCGTCGGCGACGACGTCCCTCACCGTGCAGACCTCCCACGGGACGTAGACGCGACCACAGGGTGCTCCGTTGCCTCGGTTGACGTTGAGCACGCTGGGACGCATCCTGTTGCACTCCTCCCCCGGGCTTCCCGATACCGGTGTACCAGCGGGCCGACACTACGCCCCAAACTAAGAACGGCTCCGGCTCCTTCAGCGACCGCCTCAAGGTGTTCACGCGGCGCGTCCTCAAGAAGGCGGCCACCCCAATCTTGCCGACTCCGGTTGTTGCCTCGCCTTCTGTCAAGTTACCGCAGAGAAGCCGGAGGATCGCTGCGCAACCCCTCGCCAAGACCCCGGTGGCGAAGCGGGGGGAGTTCTTAATCATGCGGAAGCTCGGCCTCATCGACACGCAACCTACAGAGGAGGCAAAGCGGGAGTACGACGAGATGTATAAGGGAGCACACGGAGCATCGCACGCGGAGACAATGAGGAGGCTCTTCCACCACGAGGCCAACCCGAAGACGGCCGGTGGGCGCCGCCGAGGCCGTGCATGAGCACCGTCAGGCACACCGCCGATCTTTTGATCGAGGCCGGAGCCTGCAAGTTAAGTAGTCTGTTACGTGAATAGTCGCTTAAGAGTGAAAAGGGGAGGGTGTGGTGAGCGTGGATATTTGTAAACCCCCCGTTCTGCGTCAAAAGTGCATTGTTAAAAACTTTCTCCTACCTTAATACAATGATGTGCAAATTTTTTGTGTATTCGAGAAAAAAAAATTGATCAAACTTTTCTAAATTTAATTAAATCTATAGGAAAAATATCATCATTTATATCTCAAAATAGATTGAGTATAAAAATTATTTTATAATTAATCTGACGATATTTATTCGGTACCATAACTATTAGTAATTTTAAGTATTGACTTGGTTAAATTTAAAAGTTTTGGAACGTGAGAATTGCGTTCTGTTTACTTCTAGATGACGTACTGTGTGCGTGAGGAGGATCCGTCGTTAATGAGGGCAGACTGCAGGTGAATGTGGTCGGCAATGCAGCATGCACGACGGGACGTGCGCGCGTCATCGTAACATCACCCATGTATGCATGCATGCATGACGCGCTAAGTCTATGGCCTATGGGCCGAGCAAAACCGCAGTGACTGACCACCCTTTGTGCAGTACGTGAACACATAACATGGCCGTGGCAGCCTAATAATTCACCAATAACGGCCCTCATCTCACTCTCACCGCCGGTTGTCAACAAAAGCCGTGATGCCAACTTTTTGGACCCTAATTGTTGAAGTTGCCAAGCTCTGAGTCATGGAAAGAAAAGAAGGGGTTCAATTGTGTTACTGCAACCAAAGAAATTCGAGTGCGGGTGTGAGAGGCGAGTCAAAGAAGAAGGGGCTGCTTGGAGGTGCCATAGCTTATGGCATGGAAATCAGCCACCACAGACAATAAGTGTGGCGAGTTTTCGCTCTAGAGAAGTTGTGGTTGTCTAACTTGTCTCGTCAACCGAACGTCCGATAAAATTTGCATGTCAATCACACATGTGGCGTGGTGTGTGACAGACTGACAGTGTGAGGGCTGACAACCAAACAATCTCGAAATAACATGCTACAATGAAGTACATTTTCCCTTTAAAACCAAATCGCTTTATTCATATTGCAACATTCCCATGCATGCATGATTCGTTCCCGCGTGGGAATAATTCTTGTGACGGTTGATCTATTGATTGTTGGTGTATTGTTAACTTTGTGAGAGAATTTTCGGGGAAACGGGTCTATAGTAAAGGTAAGGATGAAGAAGAAATAATCCCTGGTGAGGCTTGTGAGGACGGGGACGGGGAAAATCGTCTCATCCACGATGAGAACAGGAATGCGACCTCACTTGTTGGACCATCGTCAAGGTAACTATGGCGGGAAGGGGATCGTCAAACGAATCTTTGGCGCCTTAGGTGCCAGTGGCAGTGTCAGTGGCAGGCCATTAAGCTAATTAAGCTAGCCTGCCCACTCTTCACCACTATATAAATACACACTCCTTGCCGCCAAACTCGGAAGCATCGATCTCCATCTCCATCCAAGCTCCGATCCACAGCTTCGATCATCGGTACCGGCCGGCCGTTGCCTGCCACACTACAGCAAGCAGAGCTATTAAATGGACTGCTCCAGCGACACGGCCGTCGTCTGCGCCGTGGCCGCAGCCGCGGCTCCGTCGTCATCACCTCCGTCGTCGCCTCAGCCACCACAGCCGGCGGCGGCGGTGGTGCTGAGCCCGTGCGCCGCGTGCAAGATCCTCCGGCGCCGCTGCGTCGACCGCTGCGTGCTAGCGCCTTACTTCCCGCCCACGGAGCCGCACAAGTTCGCCACCGCGCACCGTGTCTTCGGCGCCAGCAACATCATCAAGCTCCTCCAGGATCTCCCGGAGGAGCACCGAGCCGACGCCGTGAGCAGCATGGTGTACGAGGCGGCGGCGCGGATCCGTGACCCCGTCTACGGCTGCGCGGGCGCCATCTGCCAGCTACAGAAGCAGGTCAACGACCTCAAGGCGCAGCTGGCGCGCGCTCACGCCGAGCTCGCCGGCGTTCGCGCCCAGCACGCGCACCTCCTCGCGCTCCTCTGCGTCGAGGTCGCCGCCACCACCGCCTCGCCCTCGCCGCCGTCGTCCTACTGCGGCGCCGCTGCTGCTGACTATTATTCCTCCTCCGCGCATCATCATCAGCTTGCCGTCGTCGCTAACCCCATGATGGCCGCCGCCGCGCAGGCCGACGCGCTCTATGTCGTCGATGGCGCCGCCAGTGCCGCCTTGCAGATGCAGGCCGCCGCTAGCCCTGTCAGCTGGGCCGTCGACGATGCGCTCTGGACATGAGCTCCATCAATCCGTATATGCTGCATATGTATACAGTATTACAGTTACCATACATATATACGTGCGTACAGTCAATATGTGTATGGGGATATATAAGTGTAAGTTTTATTTACTTTATTATTATTACTCGGTTGGATGTCATAATAATTCCAAGTTAACCAAAGGGTTAACGTGGTTGAATGGGTTTGTTGAAGCAATTTGAGTGACAAGCAAATCCCTCTGAATGTTGAGTTTTTTTTTGTTCGTTCGTTTGGGAACGAACGACAAAATTCTGCTCTTGATTTAGTAGAAAATTGTTGCTGTGTATGTATCATGTATGGGTATGGCACTGCTCCTCTTTGACATTATTGTTTCCGTGTACTAATTCTGAAAAACAATATAATGCCACATTAAGATTTGTTTCCACTGGCCACTGCTTGGTTCTGAAAACAAACAAATTAAAGGTTCAGAGTTCAGACATCTGCTGAACCTGCTGTCAGTTTGGCAATCATTAGGAGGACAGGTGCTGGAGCTTGTTTAACATTTATGTTTCTATACATGTTCTACCTTCTACGTAGGCAAGAATGTGGAATGATTCCAAAATCCTATCAATTGTTATATATTCACAAGGACTACCTATACAAGACTAGTATGAACTCTGTATATATGTTCTCTTGTGCAGAACTGAAACCACAGAAACAATATTTAAGAACATGTTCAGTTCATTATTGGCACACAGCATGCATATTAAACGATTGATCGTTGAACAGTTTGAGAGATTGAAACCGAATCTAATTAATTCCCTAGTTGATTGAATTCATTTCATCATCAGTGTCCAACTGCTCATACGCTGGTCTTCAAATGTACTCCTATGAGAACGCTCGTGCTTTCAGACATCTACTTCGCCTTGCTGTATTAGTTATTGCTGTTTTGTCTCATCTAGCCTAGCTACGATAATACTAGTGTCAAGTTCAACAACTCAGCATGCACATCGATCTCAAGCAAAAGGAACAATAATGCAGTTTCCATCATTCATTCATTAATTGGCCAAAACAAATAGTACGATGATGTATGCTGCCACTATTATAATTAGCCTATTTAATTTGATGCTATCTGAATGGCTATATATGAACACAGTACAGATTACTAAAATACAGTAGAATACAGGCATGGATTTTTAGCATAATATAGTTACCAGCTACAGTAGCAAGCAACACTACAAAGTTAGAAATGCATTGTAGACTGGCCTAACTTGCCTGATTCAGGTTCAGGCCAAATAATCAAAATAACTGTCAACTGTGTGGAGAAAATTTTGACTGCCAGATTCAGATAAAAGGAAAAATCTTCTAGAGCTCAACTGGGGAAGCTAAACTACGACAGGGATACTACTTGTCTTTTTGTCCCTGCTGAATATATACTATATAGCTAGAGTTCCTATAGTTGCTGGGTTACATGCATGTAACTCCAATTTACAGTTCTTAACCGCTTTCAGTTACGTCTAATCATAGTAGGACAATACATGCATATATAGACAGGAGAAAAATTACCAAATAAACAAGTTAACCTACTACCTAACGGCCTTATCTGGACCACATGCAGGTGGTTCCAAAAAGTCCAGTGCCAAACCAGCTACCAAGCATGTACATGTATGCATGGCACATGATCCAGTGAAGGTCTTGTTTGGATGCGCATGTATCTCCTTCAAACCACATGTGTTGGAGTGTATTTGAACTAATATCTATTCCAATCCATGTGGTTTAAGCTAGATACATGCGTATCCAAACTGTCGAAATGACGCTCCCTAGCTATATATAGTACTGTACTTATTAGCATTGGTTTAGCAGCAATAACCACATGTGAGTACAGCATAATAAAGTTGAACTTGAACTTCATTCATCGCCTGAACCTGAACGGCATGCTGAGTTGTTGAACTTGACACTAGTATTATCGTAGCTAGGCTAGATGAGACAAAACAGCAATAACTAATACAGCAAGGCGAAGTAGATGTCTGAAAGCACGAGCGTTCTCATAGGAGTACATTCGACAGTATACTTTATTATACTGTACTTATTAGCTATATAAAGTTCAAGTTCAACTTTATTATGCTGTCATGCTATTAACCACATGATCCATGAAGCAGCAATTGGCAATTGGCATGAATGGAATTGAACAGCATGCCGTTCAGGTTCAGGCGATGAAATGTCAAGACAGCTATAGCTGCACTGCTATCACGAGGAGAGGACGGGTGGAGCTTCTCGAACTGGTAATTGCATGCCAACGCTGACATTTGAAACTCGGCTTGGCGCCATCTTCACCTGTCAAGCTACGTACATGGTCGACGTACGACAGTCGGCAAGGAGATTTGCATGCATGGCCGGCCATGCGTGCCGCCGTTCACAACAATTGTCAGTTCACATATATATCTACAAAAGAGTTTGTGTTGAGATGGATTTTTGTCGTCGTCTATCAGGATTCAGGAGACACATACAGAGATATCTGAACATTTCATTTGTCAGCTCAATGAGCAGTGTCAATCAACAAGAATTAATGCCAAATGCTGGATTGGCGCATAATGTGAACTTCTCCAAGGATGAGATGTCTGAACTCATGCCGCGGCCCTGCCTAGCGAACAAGGCCATGCATGTCGTCCCAAAGCATGAGATGACACATTTTTTTGCTCCCAGCAGACTAATAATAATATGAATGCCCAAAAGAGTTGGTATCTATGCTGTCATGCAGATGCATGCAGGAGTGAGTGAAGGTCTAGTATAAACTAGCAAGGACTTAACTCAATCTTTGAGCATTATTAGTTGGTACATCATGACCTTTTTGCCTCAAAGTAGTCCAGACAAAGTTCAAAACAGCCTGTTCATGACTCGAAGAATATATAATGTACCAAAAACAGGACTGCTGAATCTTTGAAAACCTTGAGATTTCCGGCTGGGTCCCGGCAGCTATGTATATAAAAATTCAATCGGAACGGAATCAGAAAAAATCCCTAGTTGATTGACCTAGTTGCCTTGCTTAATTAGCAGTGGGCAAAGTGTGTCGTACTGCCAGTTGAAATGTAATCAGACGTACCCAATAGACTGCTGCTGCTGGATGCAGCACGCGCATTCTCCAGGCTTAGAATTTATTGATCTGCCTTGTCCTTAGAAACAATTGTTTATTTCCTAGTTCCTACTAGCAACAAGGGTGTAGTCTATTCCGTATATCTTGAAAGAAAAGGGGAAAATGTCCAATTGGTTTGATTCTTTAGTTGGGTATATAGACAATTCACAATTGTTGTGGTACTAATACTAGCTCTTACCTAGCTATATGCAATTGGGTAATCAAGGACATAAAAATGCATGAGCTGAGTTAGCTCCTAGCAGAGATATATACGTTGTACATTGACCTAACTTAGGTTCATCCTTGTTAGCTAGATGAGGTGGCACATAGAAAATTGTCCATGCACAGCTTGCAAGTTCAAAAGCAGTAGTAACAAGAATCTAGCTTGTCCTTAATTAATTTGTCTATCAATCCGTGCATGCTCATGCGTAAGCACCAAACATTTTACTTCCTACTGTCATGATGAGTATGAATTCATATAGAGGATAGTTCCAAGTTAAACTTTTCTTACCAATGACTATATATATATATATATAATTATATATAATATAGATTGACAGGATAACATTTACATCCTTTGTTTCAAATTACATGTTGTATTAGGTGTTAGAATTTGTATGGATAATTTTCCTAAATCCATATAAAAAAATTCTAATAAATCTTAAAGGTCTAATACACGTGTTTCTTAATGGGCTTTAATGTTTAAGCTCATGAGTAGAGGTGGAGGTGCAACATCAATTAGTACCGTATTGCTAGTTGATGTGAAGGTAGAGGATTCTCCTCCCTATATATGTGTACCAGTACTTCTTGTTAAAAGACACAATAAAAATAGAACTTTTATTTGATAGATTGGAAAGTTACTAGTTTGGAAAATCTTAAGGTAGTCAATTAGTATTTCTCTCCTCACTATGGAGTTGCTCTCAAGTTTCCCCATTCTCCACGTGCGCTCGCGTCGTCTACTTGGGGGTATCGGGCAATCAGGTTTTTGTTTCGAGAGTGTCTAATGCCTTGAGCATGGGTCCCTCCATGTGGTATAATTTTATTTGTGAATTTATGAAATTTAATATTATTTTCGTTATGATCATATTTGCTACTAGTGTAAGTAGTAATATCACACACAAGCATATATATGTTGTCACTAATTTATTATAGATTTTTTGAATTAAATTAAATATAAAAATACCTAAATTCCTAACATTAGGGTCCTTTTTACAACTCTAGCTTTAGAAAATCTATAGATTTACCTCTAGGAAATCTTTGATCTAGAGCCACAAAGGCAGGCTAGTGCATTTACATTACTCATTTCATTTATTATTTATATTAAAAATAGAAGTAGATTATGGGTTCACTTTGGCGCACTTACGGTTGGAGAAAACTATAACTCCATTGTGCACTTACGGTTCAAAAGAATCGTGTGCATAGAGACACCAACACTCTGCATGAGCATCTTGAGGTACACGTAGCCATCATCTTACTCAGCAGCTCGTTTAGTTACTGAAAAAAGAGTTCACATCTATGAGAAAGTGCACTTTTTTTAGATAATGGATAACAAAATCTGACATCTACATCAGGGATGTACACAACCCATTATTATAAAGTTTTGGAGAAAATAAAAGGAGAAAAACCATAGTCTTATAGATCGACCAGAACGCTAGTTCAAATAATAAAAATGTTTTCATCCTTTATTGGATATCTATAAAGCAATCACTTGCAATTTCTTACTCATCGTTGAAAGTGCATGCAGAGACTGAATCTCGTTTTACTCATTGGAAAAAGGACTTCACATCTATCCATGAGAAAGTTCATGCAGAGACTGAACCTTTTCGAGTTCATAGTAGCGCAGTTCATATGTAGTAGTAGTAGTAAGGAAGGAAAAAGCAAAGAACAAACAACCTAACAAAATTGACGACATGAGTGCTGCCGGCCTTACCCAGCTGGAAAGATAAACAACATATCACACATGCATGCATGCAAATGCTTCCAAATCCACACCAAACTACGCGTCAATCCACATGCAAATTGAACGCCTGATCCATCAATCAGATTGCCATCCATGCACGAACAGAAACGCGTCTATGCACGCGCCGCAACCATGCATGGCGTTGGCATCCACCAATCCAATTCAGATATTCCCCCCGGCCGGACCAGAATTCTAGAAGACCTGTCTGTTCTCCATCAGGCGACAGTCAACCACCTGCTGAACATCGTCAGCAGAAATGTCAACAGCAGTCAGTGTCCTTCCATGTCTGCTTCTTCCAGCCTTTGACTCCCCTGCTACAGAACAAAGCATGAGTGATGCGTTTGAACCCGAGAAATGAGCCGCTCTGGATGCATGTCAAGCTGGTTCCATTTCAGTCTTGCACATTCACATGGGTTAGTCAGTCCCTGTCATTGCTCAAATTCTTCTCTTTGCATGGAATAAAGCTCATCTGGTTTCAAACCAATGAGCTTTGGGGGCAGCATTGTCTAATGTCTACTTGTCAACAGTTGGATTACCAGGGGTAACATGCTAATGAGCTGGGGTGGTTTATTTTCTGTTGTCTGATCAAATCAGTCAGTCAGTCAGTGACAGTTAGTTCTTGCATTCTCACTGGCATGCCATGCATGTGCTGCCTGTGTTGTTGACGTGTGTGTCAACCCTTTCAGAACTCTTTTCCATGGGCGTAAATGGTAAAGTGAGCTCAATCATACGTTTTACTAGAACTAGAATATATTTTTTTAGATTGATTGGTTTGAGTAGTCAAGCTTGACTCTGGCACTGACTTCGTTAGAACTCCGGCGACGGGAAATTTGGCAATGGATATTTGTGATGGGCCTCAGATGCTGATTTTGTTTGTGGGCTTGCATGGTTTGCACTCAGAAAAAGGCTTTGTAGGCTGAAATCAGGGCCCACAGAGATCACCTGGGCCTTGGCCACTGACAATTGACAAATTGCAATAGCCACATACTGTTATCTCATAAAGCTGAAGCAAAACACGTGCCTGGCTGTAACTTGAGCAGAGAACAGTTCGAGAAGAAAATCAAAAAACAATTTGTGAAGAGTCATACATTCCTACGGAAGCTGCAGGACATCCATCTCATCATACCTCCACTATTGCCATACAGTGAGATATTCAGAAAATATTCCATCATGACTAGCACCATCATACAGCTATCCCCCAGAATTTTAAAAACTCCAATACAGAACAGCTCCTAGATGATTTAACTTCTCTTGTTTCTTGCAGATCTCATATTGTACCCCTACAACATAATAGGCCTACCCTAAACACTAAAGCAAACACAAGCCCAAACCACACCGAACTTCCCCTTTTCACCACCAAATTGCAGTAGAATCCACATTTCAGTAAGATATAGCAAAGCCCAAGCCTTAGCACCACCCACTGGTCATTTGTACAAGGCAAAAGCTTCCAAACACGCAGCAGCAGCTGCCTAGAACTGGAACCTGCTTGGATGGGACTTGGTCATCCGCGCCATGCCGATGGGCTCGTCATTCTCCATTCTCTTGGCATTGCGGAACGCGGCACAGCCCGCGACATAGACAATCACAAGGATGATCAACACCACGATGTTCAGGATGGCCACCTTGCGCCAGCTCTTCTTGATGCCCGCGAGGACGCCAGCCTTGCACGAGCCGCACTGGAAGCACAACATCTGCTGGTCGTTGCTCCACCTGTTGCAGTCAGGGTCATTCCCAGCAGAGTTTTGCATCCAGTACGTCTCGTTCATGTAGGTATACGCACATGATGACGGTGGCTTGCAGCATCCAGACTGCGGTAGTCAGTCACAAAAATGATATCAGTTGAGAAATCACATGGCTAATCAGTTGTTCTGAGAGAAAAAGAACTCAATGCAATTCTGTAAACATAGAAAGTAGTTCTACCAACTAAACCAAATATAGCACGCAAGAATCAAAAAACTTTTATGCTTGCTTAAGAGTCTGAGGACATCTCATCAACAAGAGATACTCAGCGTCTATACTCAAGTTTTTGCAGGCAATTGAACGCCTCAATCCAGACATAAAATATGATGTATCTTCAAGCAAATTTACATTGAACAATAATTGAAATGAGAGACCACACACCTGTTACTCTGAGAGACAAAGAAGTCAATCCAGTAAACCCAAAACTCATTTCACTAGCAAAACCAAAATGTAACATGGAAGCACTATGCTCTTTAAGAGCTTGAAGACAGTTCATTGTCCTGAAAATACTTGCCATCTGAACTAAAACTCTTGCAGCTAATTAGCTTCCAAAAGTTTTGATAGAATCGTCAGAAAACAGTTTATCTTCAAAGAAAAGAAATCTACATCAAACAATAATTGAGATGAGAACAGTAGCACTAAAATGGCAATAAGTCCCTTATGAGATTGATAAAATCAAGCTGGACAATATGACCATCAGTTATCCATTATTATCATCACCTAGACTAACAATGTCTTGCTCTCCCAATCAAGATAAAAGTTGACGACTACAGAAACAATTAAGATGCGTCCCATACTCACTAGGAAACTATCCAAGCCTGTATAACTACAATCTGAAGAACCTAATACATAGTCCATCTGAGCACGCACAAGAAAAAACAAACTAACACCACTACAGAACCAAACATTTAACGAGCATTTGATGGGTGCCTGTACACTGCAACAGAAATCAAATGAACAATTGTCACAAGCACTTACATTTTTACTCCACCCACTGACCAATCATCATATACAATAAGTCACTCAACATGAACAATAGATATTCTGTGTCCCAGTATAAACACATGATGTAATGTAGAGTATCATCTCCACAGAAAATAACCAAAAAGGCAAAATGTATATTTGCAAGTAATTTGTGAGACTGTAACGAGGAAAAGAAAACACTCACGGAGAGAAAAGACAGCATAGAGAATATAATGACAAGCAAGGTAAGGCTTCCATGGTCCCAATTCCAACTCAGAAATGTAACACCTAGCAAGTGGCTTTTGGCTGTCCTGGTCACACTAGTGTATTTGGTAGGAATAGGACGCTGAGAGAGGCCCTGATTCCTCAATCATAAAATTATTGTGGGCCTCCTTGTCGTCTGGTATCCGTAAAGATGAGAAAAAAGCTAGGACAATGACATTCTCCTCAGCCTCACCACAGACACCAGATTCTACTTACCACTGCAATAGTGTCAACTCCTAGTACTGCTCGTCCTTTGCACTGCAGTGGTGACTGGAGGGGGTAAATAACTGACTGGTCACTGGACCACGACTCAATTGACCAACAAGTCATGAAATGCTTACTGGTTAAGCGTCTTAGGTGTACTGTGAACACTTGAGTCTTGAGTGGTAGTAAGTACTGCAGTACAGATTTGTTCAATTCAATGGGAAAAAAAAGGTCATTTTCTTTCGGAGATATATAGTTCCTAGTTTGTTTAGTGAAAGATATTAGTGACATGTTTCACCATCATGGAATGGATGATGCAGATTTGTTTCCCCATCCATGATTTGAGTCTCTAATCAGCCAAAAGTGTATGTACTTAGAGGCACCTGCTACAGAATTATGCACGGAATTTCTTCCTGTGATGTAAAGCAATTCAGGGAGCCGAAGTAAAGCAGGAGAAAAAAAAAAAAGGATTGCTTTTGAAGAAAGGTATATGCTGGAATCGAAGGGGCTGCCAAAGCCAGTGACCCTTCTAGCTGCTTTGCTCTGCCCCAAATCAGGAACAAGCAAGCAAAAGGCCGGACGAATTAACAATTTCTGATGAAAGGTGGAAGCTGCTGCACGATGAATAATAAAGGCACAACTTAAATACTAGTAAAGGCCATGACTTGCTAAGCGAAAGGGGCCGCTACTGATGAAAGGGGCAAGCAAGCAAGCAAAGTTCATCTCGATATCCACACTGGTGCCGACCGGGTAGAAGTAACTGGAATATCCTACGCCACCTTTGCAACAAGCAAATTTTAAAGGTCAGGAAGAACCTGGGTTATTAGATGATTGTTTACCCTCTTTCTGCAAAAAAATTACACAAAATGCAGCCTTTTTTTGGTTTCCCCTCCCCTAAACTAGTACCTACAATACTCCTACCTAGTAGCAAACTGGATCAAGTAAGTAAACTTGAACAAAATCCAATCTTTCCGATTTTTGTGCACTTGTAAAATAATAAAACTTGAAGAAAATCCAATCTTTCCTTAGCAAAAGATTTTCGGCCATGGAAATAAAATGAATCGCACATGGAAAGAAAGGGTGGCAAGAACAGACGAATCTTTCTTTCTTTCTTTTTTCCTTTTGAGATGGGGAGAAGAAACAGAAAGAGAGAGAGGAAGAGGAAGATAAAGAAGGAAAGCGAGGAGGGGATTAGGGGGATTAAAAAGAGGACCTGAATCGGGGAGAGGTTGCGGGAGTAGAACATGGCGGGCGTCTCGGGCACAAGCATCCCAGTGTTAGGATCCCTCGCAAGGCGGCGCATACCAGCACAGGCATGGCCATCACGGAGGCAAGCGCTGATGGTGGCCCAGTACTGGGGGTCAGCGACGCGGTCACGGAGCCACCCGCTGTAGTCGGAGAGCTGGTACTCAGGGAACCGGCGGTTCATGACGACCTGGCCGTCGCCACGGTCAGTAACGGCGAAGGCGAAGACGATGAAGAAGAGGAGCGCGAGGACGACGAAGAACATGGCGAAGAGGTAGAGCCGGAGCAGCCACGTCTGGCGGTAGCACGCGCCGGCGAAGCCCATCAGGGAGATTACCATGAGGACTAGTCCCACCACGATGATTGGCCACTGCAGGAAGCGGATGCAGTCGGTGGAGTTTGCTCGTGATGCTAGCCAGATTCCCCCGCCTAGGATTGGGATCGAGATCAGGAAGGTGATGAAGTTTATTATCCCTAGCACGCTCGTTCCCCCGCGCATCATCTTGCTCTTCCCCCTTCCCCTTCTTGGTTGCTGCCTCCTGGCCTTCTCTCTCCTGTTCCTCTTCCTATTCCTCTTCTCTTCTTCCTCGACCTGCTGCTAGCTGTTGATCTGCTTCTTTGGTTGGTTCTGCGCTTCTCTTTCTCTCTCTAGTCTCTACCCGGTGCTGTGCTGTGCCGTTGCCTCCTCTGCTTTGTGCGTGCGCGAGTGAGAGAGAGAGAGAGAGAGAGCGCGGTTTGGAGACTTGCTGGCCTTTAGCGAGGACGAGGAGCACGCTGCGGATGTACGGGAGAGCAACGGGACACGGGAGGACCAGAAGCTGAAGCAGAAGCCAGGCCAGCAGGTTTTGGAGTTGAGAAGCGCTTTTGGTAAAAGCCATTAGACATGATTGATGAGCGATCATGACCCCAGCGAAAAACAAAACCGACGGTTACTGCAGCTGCACCTACACTTGCACGTCAGTACAATTGGCCATGCTGGCAGGCGTTGATGTGACGCTTCGGTTCTTCCACTTTCTACCACGTCGCTGATGAATTTCGGAACTGCTCACCTCAACCACCTCTCGAGGTGCTCATATGTAGTAGATAAAAAACACGCAAATCGTACGATAATATAAGATATTACAAAATTAAATATAAACATTGAAGCAATATATTTAATAAAAAATAAAGTCCGTGAAATTAATATAATCTAATTTATTCTACTAAGACAATAGCACTAATAATTATAAAAATATGTTTATATAGAAACTCAGGTTTGTGCGATGCTTCGTAATATTATTGAGTTGGGACAGTTCTCGGAGATGTCTCAATCGTCCATTACGGCGTCCCCAACAAGGGACTAGGAGCTAGCTAGGAGACTTATGTGGAGGAGAGAGAGCGCAAGAATTCTGATCTGTGATCTCGCTAGGCTCGAACAGAACTCGGTAAAATGCAGTGTCTCTGATAACGTGACCCACATCTGTGGCTAATATTTTTTGTCCTTTCTTTATTCGTATAGCAGGTCATGTCAGTTGACGATTTCTGATATCCATTGCGGACGCCCTTAACAGTAGGTTCTTGACACTTAGCACAATCATGCAGGGATGAAAACTTTTAACCCAAGGTCTAGACATAGATGATGGTTATCTAATTATAAGAGAACACATTATTATTAGTAAAGTAATTAAAATAAGCATGTAGCTTACTTCAACGTGACCCAAAATTGACATGACATAATCACACGGAAACTCAGTTGTCTTTTCCTTGTTCATTGACATGTCTTTCGTGACCTCAAATGCAACAACTCAATAGGTTACAAATGAATGGAATGAGATGCCTTTATTGATTGATGATGTTGGTATATATACATTCATACACCATACCACGATGAACTGTCAGGAGAGGGTCGGGGTGGGTGTTGGTGCATAACGCTATGGAAACCGACACCTCTATCCCGGTGATAACGGCGCTTTGCTGTGATATTGCATAACACCGCGGAAATTGAGCCTCTATCCCGATGATAACGGTGCTTTGCCGTGATATTGGTGGATGAAACGGACATTAGAATTTACCACGTCACCGATTGGTGGGATGAGATCACCGCTTAGGCCTCTTTGAAATTCTTGTGTTTTCCCTGCACATTTCGAACATAACTCTTGAAACAAGAACGTTAAGGGGTCGTTCGGTTCTCGACAAAAATCATTTCCTCTGGATTGGTTATGTAATTTATATAAAAACTTCAGCAAACCGGAAACGATTCCGAGGCTCAAACCAGGCCTACCAACGTGCCCTGAAGGGATTCCTTTTTCTGTTGGTAACTTGTTGGGATTCCGCTTCCTTGTTTTAGAAACTTGTACAGCTCTTAAAGCAAGGGGAGGAAAACAGCTGTTCTGAGCAGATGTAGGGCTGGACGACCTGCAACAGAGCACATATAGAAACAAGAGGCTTTTGCGCACGAAATGCCGGATGCATTTCTTCAGGGCCGGCCGGCCAATGCTTTGTGCCCACAGACGCCATGTGTAGTACTCCAGCTACTACACACACTGGCCATGTGGAGGGACCGTGGATTCCTGAACTTCCTCACTTCCTTGGGAACTGGGACATTGTGTGATTATGACGGTGATGGCCGGTGCCGATTTCAAACAGCAGAATAGTTAAACCTTGCAACAACTTGGATTAGTTATATTCAACTGCTTCACCTGGAAGATGCAAAAGTCGGCTTGCTATCATATGGTGTGGACTGACAGGAGCATTAGAATAGTGTCCAGATAAATTTCAGGTTCATTCACCAGTTGGCACCAAACTAATCATGGAGGAAGATGTAGGGAAATTCCTCAGTGGTATTGAGTGCAGTGCACACATTATGAGCGTCAAAAAGATGACCTAGCACATTATCCATCCACGTCAGATAGTGAGCCCGTTGATCCATGGACTTGAAGGCGAAAATATCCTTCAATCAATAATAGGGTAATGTATATGAACCATTTGGTCCATAAACATAGGATCCACATAACTAGTCCATAGGTATTGTTAAAAAAGGCCCTGCTAGAAATAAAACACCTTCTTTCACTATTCTAGCCAGCAGCAAAGAGGGGAGTGGGAAACAATAGTATTTCTATGGCTTATGAGTAGTTTATAAGCTTATGAATAACTTTAACTATTAACTACACTATAGACAGGTTTCACAATATTCTAGCTAGTTTTTAGGTATTTAATCCGTTTCAAATTATAGTTCGTTTGACTTTTTCAACCCTAAATTTGACCACTCGTCTTATTCAAAATTTTGTGTAAAATATCATTTCTTTTTGTGTGGCTTACTTATTTAATAAATAGTCTATATGAATGACTTAAATTTGACTATGTTTGTACAAATTTTTTGAATAAGACGAGTGGTCAAAGTTGGGGTCAAAAAAGTCAAATGAATTATAAATTGAAACGGAGGGAGTACTATTTTAGTTCTATAAACTACTCTTAATGACACACTATGATTACCATGGAATAAAGTATGTGTCAGTGTCAGCGTGCCACACAGGTGAAAAGGACATGGCCATCATCAGATTGTAAAATTGGACAGGACCAACAAAAAAGAACTAAATAATAAAGAACATGTCCTTTGAGTTTTGTACTTAATTTTTTAGCATGATTTTGTACTTAATTTACAGTGGAGACAAATTAGAACAAGAAGATGGTATAATTGTTGGCGACACCAAATTAAAGAATTACATCACCAATTATTACAAAGGCCTTTTTGGACAACCACATGACAATGACTTATCCCTTGTGGAAAATCAAATTAATGATATACCACAAGTTACTGATGTTGAAAATGATATGCTTACATTAGCATTTACTGAAACAGAGGTCAAAGAGGTTGTGTTCCAAATGGAACACAATAAAGCACCGGGCCCTAATGGCTTCCCCGCAGAATTCTATCAAGTATTCTGGGAAGTGATAAAGGATGATTTAATGGCGCTCTTCAATGATTTTTATGAAGAACGTCTACCGCTCTTTAGTCTAAATTTTGGGGTAATTACCCTTTTACCTAAGATTAAAGATGCAAAACAGATCCAACAATACAGACCGATTTATCTACTTAATGTCAGCTTTAAAATTTTCACAAAAGTTAGCACAAATAGAATCAATAAAGTAGCACAGACAGTGGTGAGCCTATCACAAACAACCTTTATGCCAGGTAGAAATATAATGGAGGGTGTGGTCATATTACATGAGACCATACATGAATTACACACTAAAAAGCTTAACGGGGTGATTTTCAAAATTGATTTTGAAAATGCCTATGATAAAGTTAAGTGGTCCTTCTTACAACAAACCTTGAGAATAAAAGGTTTCTCACTAAAATGGTGCAATTGGATTGAGAGATTCGTCATGGGGTAGTGTTTGTGTCAAAGTCAATGATGACATTGGACACTACTTTCAAACAAAAAAAGGCTTGCGCCAAGGTGACCCAATGTCACCTATTTTGTTCAACATCGTAGCAGATATGCTTGCACTTTTAATTAATAGAGCAAAGGATGATGGACAAATAAGGGGGGTTATCCCACACCTTGTAGATGGTGGATTGTCGATTCTACAATATGCAGATGACACCATTATCTTCATGGACCATGACTTAGAACAAGCAAAAAACATGAAACTTTTATTATGTGTTTTTGAACAGTTATCTGGTCTCAAAACCAACTTTCATAAGAGTGAATTCTTTTGTTATGGAGAAGCAAAAAATTTTGAGGACTAATATATAGGACTCTTTGGATGTGATGCGGGTGAATATCCCTTCAGATATTTGGGTATTCCTATGCATCATAAAAAACTCCATAATGTTGATTGGAGGTGCATCGAAGAGAGATTTGAAAAAAACTAAGTTGCTGGAAAGCAAAGCATTTATCTTATGGAGGCAGATTAGTCCTTCTAAATTCAGTGCTAAGCAACCTACCCATGTTCATGATGTCGTTTTTTGAAATACCGAAAGGTGTTCTTAAAAAACTAGACTATTACAGATCTAGATTTTTTTGGCAAGGTGATAAAGATAAAAATAAATATCGTCTTGCAAAATGAGACATCTTATGTCGTCCTAAGGACCAAGGAGGACTTGGGGTTATTGATCTCCAAGTACAGAATATATGTCTATTAAGCAAGTGGATTATAAATTTGCTTAATGAAGAAGGAACTTGGCAAACCCTGTTTAGAAATAAGTATCTAATCTCAAAATCTCTTTCACAAGTCCACGTCAAAGTCAATGACTCTCATTTTTGGAAGGGTCTGATGAAAATAAAAGATTAGGTTTTGGCTTGTGGTTCCTTCAAAATTAATGATGGATCACAAACAAGATTTTGGGAAGATACATGGGTAGGCAACCACCCATTCAAAGACCTTTATCCAAACCTATATAATATTACAAATCATCCGCATGATACGGTGTCTAATATTATGAGATCAACACCTCTGAACATTTGTTTTCGGAGAGCTCTAGTAGGGGATAAACTTGATGAATGGGAAGAGCTAGTAGCTAAGATCACTCGTGTTAATTTGACTGAAGAGAGTGATTTGTTTATTTGGAGGTTACATAGCAGTGGTCATTTTACAGTCCACTCTATGTATCTTCACATGATAAATCAGAATACACCCTTCCGACATAAATTGATTTGGAAGTTAAAAATTCTTCTAAAAAATAAAATTTTCCTTTGGTACCTCCAGAAGGAGGTAATTTTAACAAAGGACAACCTCATTAAGAGGAATTGGAAAGGCAGTCAAAAGTGTTGTTTTCGTAATTGTAATGAAACTATTAAACATCTTTTCTTTGATTGTCATTATACAAAGACAATTTAGAGGACTGTCTATATAGTTATTGGGTTAATCCCTCCTAGCTCTGTATCCCACATGTTAGGGAGTTGGCTATCAAATTTTGAATTAAAAGAGAAGAAATATATTCTAGTTAGGGTAGCTGCTTTATATTGGGCAATTTGGAAATGTCGCAATGATCTTATTTTTCAAAATTGCAAATATGCATCTTTTATGCAGGCTATTTTCAGAGGAACATACTGGATGCGGTTTTGGGCACTGTTGCAGCGTGATGATGAAACAAAGGAGTCTTTCTAGTTAGCGAGCAGAAAATTAGAGACCACGGCGCTGGAGCTGTTCGCCTCTTATGGATGGAAATTTAATAATAGACTCTATCATGCATAATATTTGTGTTTCTTTGTTTCTCTGATACATCAGCAATAATGCGGAAACTATGTAATAATTTAAACGTACACTGTGTACGGTAACGCAGAAGCGGAAAGTATATTCCATTATTAAAAAATGTCATGTAATCATGTTGTACTAAACCTAAACCAGTGGATGCTCTGAATCTGGATGCCAAATTGGAAGTCAAATTTCTAGAACAATTAATAATATAATAAAAAAAGGAATCCAGCATGCATGCTCCCATGAGACGTGTACTAGTATAACGTTATTTGCGAGAGGCCATGTTTGCCGTTTTTTTTAACGTTTGCGCTCCTCTCGCTCGGGCGTGGGCCGCCGCAGCCCCCGCGCGTCCTGTCCCGGCCACTATCGCTGGTCCCTTCCTTCCCTTCCCCTCCGGAATCTCACCGCTGAAGGGAGCGGAGATTCATTGATTTTAATAAGTTTAATTTCTCCATTAGATCGAGTCCTTATGGTTAGGGTTTCTTCATGTCAAAGTTCTTGGTATTGGAGTTTTATCTCCTCTTTCTCCTTTTCTCCGGCAATGGTGAAGGAGAAGGGTGGAATCGTTTTCTCCATGACGGCTTCGTTGAAGACGAGGGCGACAATTTTAGCGTCACCATCTTCATCGACATGACGACATAGAGATATTTGTTTCCGGACGGCGACATCAAGGCTTTCTCCGGTCTTTTCTCCGTTTTGTTGTGGTTAGATCTGGCCACAATGAAAGACTAGGGAGAATATCCTTCAGATCAGTCTTCCTCATTCTTCGGTGACAGAAAAAAGAAGAAGGAAAACACCAACAAGAAGAAAAAGATCCTCAATTCCACGTACAAGAATGTTGGTCGTCCGTTGGGCATCTGTTCTCAGGCTTGCCGCTATTGCTGGTGCCGAGTATTTGCTTGTGCTATCATCTATACGAAGCGTCAAAAAAGTTTGGTTTTGAGATTTGGAGCTTTTCACGACGTGGGTATATTTTAAATAAAAATCAGTTTCTGGATTTATCTAGTGTAATTCAGAGTGCTTGTAACATGTTGATATACCCAGCTATTATATAATATAATTCTTCTTTGGTCGAAAAAAAAAGAGACGTGTACTAGTATATGGCTGAGCGGCGTGTGCCGACATGCACGGAGAAGCTCCTACCGCCCTACTCATCGGTCATCCTATCTGTGTGAATGTGACGTGTCATCGCCAGACTGGTACGGCTCTAAATTTGTTCATGTTTATCCCACTACTTTGCTTTACAGTATACCGGAATATAAATGTAGAGTATTTTAAATTTAGATTTTTTTTGTTCAGGCGCCAAATTCCTATTGTTTTATTCATGCAATGCAATTTCGACTCTATTTTGTGTTGAACGCATCAAACTAAATGGATTGACGAGCAAGTGCCTACTTGCGCATTGTGAGCTGGAGTGTCATCATGTCATTCATGGGCACAAGTTTAGCTACTACAGTGTCATCCTTTTTTTTTGCGAGAAACATCTTCTCTTTTTCTTCAATGAAAAAAAACTCCATCGTATTGATATTATTATTACAGGCTTTATTTCCCTAGAGAATGTGAATCAGGCATAGATGAGACTGACAGGTACATGGCATCCTACAGGATTTAAAATAGGAGAAAAGCAAAATATGGAAAATAATGGGGCCTACAGCTACAACATTTGATTTACAAAAGAAGACATCAAAGTTCATGAAGAAAATGATAGGAGGACTTTCTAATACTTATAAATTGCTCAAACCTCCTTGTCATACTGAGCTAAAGCGTTGATGGATACAATATATATATAGTTGCATTCTTATCAATTTGATGTGAAACATATATACTCTCCCATCTCAAAAAATCTCGTTTCTCGATGAGACAAACTTTAAAATATATATAATAAATATTACTAGATCAAGATTAGGATATTTTTTTTATAATAAATATATTTAAAGTTATAAATATTGATATTATTTTTATAAATTTATTTAAACTTTAAAAAGTTCAATTTCTCAAAAAAACTGAGATGTGTATTTTTTTTGTGACGAAGGAGCATATTCAAAGAGACAACAAATTGAAGGTAGCTCAATTGGTTAGTTTTCTTATAAAATTATTTATTCCCTCTGTTCCTAAATAGATGTCATTCTCGCTTCTCGAGAAGTCAACGTTTTCAAAATACCGGCAATTATGTATTAGAATATATAAATAATTATGTTAGGTAATTAGTATCATCGGAAAAATCTTTAAGTCTAGTTTTTTAACAAATTTATTTGGAGATATAAATATTGTATGTATTTTCTACAAATTTAGTCAAAGTTGAAAAAGATTGACTGACACTTAACAACCTTCTTTTTGAAGCGGAGGAAGTAGGTGATAGTCGAGATGTGTGTTGGTGAACAATGAGGTAGGCAAGTGGCTATGGTAGCTCGGGGAAAGATAGAGAAAAATGCAAGTAGAATTTCTATGGGTGATCAACCTATACAATGGATCTCGTAAAAAAAAAAAAACCTATACAATGGCCAATGGGCGGGTCCCAAGATGAAGTATGCGTGGTATCACGAAAACCGACCTTTATCTTGGATATTTGTTAGAGCAAACAAATCTCTGCAGAGATCACATTTGACTGAAATCGAGAGAGAACGCCTTAGTCCATCTCAGGATCACTCGACTAAGCTCCTGCAAAGGTGTGGAGTTCGTTATTAGGTGAGCATTGCTAAATAAAAAAGAATCTTAAGGCTGCATTCGGTTTCTAAGGTTTCATGGCCTAGCTAGAATCATTCCAACCAAGATTGATTATAGACCGCGTGCACTAGGAATAATTCCTGCTGAAAACCACTCATAACCGAACGAGCCCTCAAGATAACTACTGCCCACAAGTAGTGTCAAATATAAGATTATAGATTAGTGCTTCACTGGTATAGCTTCTTAAAATAGTAGTGTGTGCTTTCTAAGGTAGAGGAGTCATGTGTGTCAATTATGTGCAAGAATTTTGAGTCTCTATAATTGCCTCACTCATATTTGGTCCCGTATGAGTGTGATGATCCTGTTGTGGACCATATATTTCTCTTTAATTCAATGAAACGTAGCTCTCCCGCGTTTTCAAAAAAAAAAGTAGTGTGAGTTATGATCACCAACTGAATTATGAATTATTATAAGAGTAGTAGACCTGGCCAATTTGCAGTGTACTCAATTATTATAAGACTAGACCTGGCTTATTGGCAGCTGATAGGACAGGAGTCACCAACAATGCATTGATTGCATTTGAGAATTACTAGTACTAATGATAATCCAAATCCAAACGAGTGCTTATAGTTCGGCCTCGGCCGGCCGTGTTGCTGTCAGCCGTCTACCAACCCGGGCGACCAATGGAGGTTGCGTGCTGACGTGTCGACGGAGTAGTAGACACGACACGGCGAGGCATCACCGGCCGGCGCCGTAGGTAGCAGCACGTGTTCGCCACCGGACAGCGGCAGGATCGGTGACAGATAGGTTGACTACTTGATCTTGATGAAGGCAATTCTAGACGGGCATCCATCCATCCATGCATCATTTATCATGACGCGTACGTGTAACAAAGAAAAGGAGTACCTAACGCTTATCCGTTCCGTTCTCTGCGTGTGCATGGTTGCAGAGCCTGCTGCTTCGATCAATATATACCAACCAAATATTTTAAATCATGAACTTATTGTGATTCACTGATTTGTCTCCTCAAGCAGTTAATCTTTAGTTTTTTTTCTACAATGAATAAATTCTATATGTAAGTACATAATGTTCAAAGAGAATGTACGGCAGCAATTTCTATGGAGGAGGAGCCGCACTAAACATTTTAAAAGAAAATTTGGTAAATATGTAGTTAAGGATTCAGTGCTGTTTTTTTAGTTTGGAGCTAAAGTTTCAAAAAGTGGCTCCTCCTTACTCCTTTATATATCTTTGTTTCTTGAGGAGTTTTTAGCTTTTTATAGTTAATCTAATATTGCTTATTATATATTGTATAAGTATTAGTAGTTTTTTTATTATATATATTTGGTTAGTTAGTTTGACTCTTGGAGAAACGAGATTTCGTCTCATTTCTTTTAACGGGGTTCGCCTCCGATCTGAATTGCATTCTAGAACAAATAGAGTACATGACTACACATTCTGCACTCATGTATATGCGGTCGGTGAGAAAAAAAAACACCAAATGTATGTGCTTGCGTTGCTGAGAGTTGCTATCTTTCTTTTGCTGGCAACACACTACGACGGAACAAAGGAATTAAGTGACAGGATTCAAGGCAATGCACGAGAATGGAGGAAGAGCATCTCCACGAGGTTTTTTAAAACTCACTCTTTTAATATCATTTGGAAAGTTATTTATATAAAAATCGCTTCTATATCTTTTTACTCTTCAATAGTTTTTCTATATTTTATACATACTTTAGAGAGTCATTTTTGTATTTTATTTTTGACTAGCGAAAAATCTGAAACAAAAGATGACTATAGTTTAGGTGACCATTTAGATAAATTGTTGGAGGATAGTTTCCCACCAAAATCTCTATTTCTAGTATTTAGAAAGGATATGGATAGTCTTCTAAAGATGCTTGATGTCATCTAGGATATTGAGGAGAACAACTCTCTTTATATATTTTTCTACTTTATAGGAATATAGATTTTAGTAAAAAAATAATCTCCAACAATCTTTTCAATTGGATATCCAAAAATAGATATCCTATACTAGCAAATGCTCGTGCATTGCTACGGGAACCTAAAAATTTCAACTCGCTAAAAGTATTTAAAAATAATGACTCTGAGATGAGGCATTGCAAAAGGAGATAAAAACCCTTTGCTATGGCTAAATATCACACAAATCAGACAATTTTTTCTATACAAATTCATCATACTTTAGGATGATTGACAAGTGCATTCATTCATCATATTTGTCCTTGATCAAAATCAATTTCATAGTTAAGAATTGACCCGACAGTTAAGATACAAAATAACACTAAGGTGAACCACATAATCACCTTTATCATTTCGCTGAAAAGCTAGACTAAAAAATATATTTCTCTGATTTATTATGAGAGAAAACTATTGTATCTGACTGGTAAGCTAGAATGATAAGTTTAAGAGAATAGGAGTCTACGTTGATTTTCACAAGATGCATGTGCAAACTGTCAAAAATGCATCTAAAAAAATTACATATGTAATCCGATGAAACTATTGTAGCCTCGTAGTATGATGGAGGAGCTAGTAGTGCTGCTTGTGCATTGATATAGGAGTCTTTTAATTTTTGACGCAAAAAATGTTGAGTAAAAATCAATAGGCAGACATAGATTTTAACTTAACAACATACTATATCGAGACATATTTCAAATAAATAAACGTCAACTTCAATAACATCATAAAAAACAAGTCCACGATATATAGGCAAGTTCTTATAACTATATTGTTTCATAATTTATTTTCTGGTGATATAACTAAGAATTGTTGATACGCCTAAGAATCATACAAAGCTATAAATTTCGATCATACGGTTTTGAGCTGTGTCTTCAACAGTGGAGCAGGTCTATTTAGTTATTCGGTTAAAAATATTTGGCAAAACAACTTATTCGAATGGTTGAGAAAGACAAAATATCTATGCTATATTATTTTCTCTTGTCTTATCTTTTCATTTCTTTTTTAAATTCTCTCCAGTAACCTTGTCTGGTCATTATAGACATCCACACCCTCCACCGCACATCACTGCCCCTGTTCCCACGCGTGGGAGCCCAGAAGCCTCTGCCCCTCAGCTGAGTCAGCGTCCTTGGCAACAGCCTCCCCCGCGCCGCCGCCAGCAACCTCGCCCAGCCCCACGCCACCGCCAGGGGCTCGGCGGCTCGCCTCGTCTGGAGACTTCATGGCCTCGGACACCGAGAGGAGCCGGTCTCACCCCTCGCTTCCTTCATCGCCCCTCGCCTCCACCGCGGCCGGCGAGCCATTAAGTTGCGGCCACGGCTCCGTGCTCGCCACGGCTCCGTGCTCGCCACGGCGCCACCGCCCCGGTGCCCCGCCGCGCTCGTCCCGCCCTGGGCTCGCCGCCACGCGCGGCTCTCCTCCACGCACGCTCGCCTCCACGCGCAGTCGTCGTACTTCGACGCTCTGAGCTCGCCGCCACGCACGGCTCTCCTGCACGCACGGCCGCCGCCACACACGCTCTCCTGCACGCGCAGTCGTCGTGCTTCGCTGCCCTGAGCTCGCCTCCACGCGTGGCCGCACCACCGCCGCTGGTATGGCCACGGGATCCCCATGCCACGAGCTCGCTCCACCGTCCGCACCCTCCACGCCGAGGCCTTTGTGCTAGCCGCGCTCCACACGCCCGCGCGGGCGGAAGGAAGAAGCCCGAGCCGTCCAGACTCCAGAGGAAGAAGCGTGTTATTTTTGCGGGAGGCATGGGTCGAGCAGGTGGCCCCACTTGTCGGCGCACGGATGGCTGGCGGGGCAGTGGAGCGAGCGGGGCGAATGTTTGGAGTGGACGATGATTCAGAGAGTAGAGATTTTGGATTTCTCGCTAGGAGAGCGAGGATGACTCTAGACTATGTTTGATATGAAATATATGAAGAGTATAAAGATAAAGAAAAATATTTTTACTTAAATGACTTTCTAAATGATAATTTAGAGAGTAGATTTTACATAGACATCTTCAATAAAATAGCTAAAAAGACTAGCTAAATTTACTCGTTTTGTTACTCTCTAAAATAGATAATATTAGAGTACTTCAAACTCTATAAAACTAAAAGATGGATGACAAACTCTATAAAACTAAAAGATGGATGACAAGTGAGATAGGTTATCCAAAAGTAGAGAGAGCGAGGTGGGATAGAAAACTATTAAATTTGGAGAGTTAATTACACAACTTTGTATATATTTTTAAATAATAGCTATATTTAACTTTAGAAAACGATTTATATAGTCTTTTAGAAATGCTTTTAGTCTTGTTTTCTCTCACTGAAGTGTCAATCCATTTCGAAACAATGTGTTGAAGATCCCTGTAAACTTGGATATGGCTAGTGTGGATGGAATGCAATTATCTAAGTTCGGAATTTGAAAATAGAAGAAGTATGAAATAGGGAGAAATGGAAAAGGAGAAAGTATAATTAGGTGGAATGATAAATCTTGGCACTGAACTTGTGGATGAAAATAAAATAAAAAGGAAAAAGGGGCAAAAAAATAACTTTGGAAATAAAAAAAAAGAGGGAAAAAAGGGATGAAAAAAATAAAAATAACTTTGAAACTGAAAAGAAGAAAACAAACCAAATTTAAGAAAAGGATGAAAAAAAAATAGCGCTAGAAAGAGGGCTTGAACCTCTGACCTTGTGGTTAACAGCCACACGCTCTAACCAACTGAGCTATTCCAGCTGTTGTGACTTTTGGTCTATTGTCCTTTTGAAATTGTCTACACTTCTACCTACACACTTGTTTTATTTTTTACAAACCTACACACCAGTAGTTACTCTAACCTACCAGTGTGCTCCTAGTATCGACCGCAACAAATTGAATTAACCAAGGGAGAAATTGAATGGCAACTTAATGTACTCTTGCTAGAAGCTATACTGATCATAGAACAATCAGTCGCTTTCTTCAACATTGTAAGGAGCACAGTGCTCGGTGATGCAAAGCTAGCTCGTACTATATGATTACTCTGCAGAAAACTCTATTAAGAACTTTAACTGTTGCTACGCAGCCTTAAAAAAAATCAGCACAGTACTACGGGCATGTCATGAACATGATACAAAACATACTACAAGACAAGCATATTCACGACACAACACATCATGTCATCATTTTTCTGAGGGCACATCATGTCAATGTCAATGTCAGTCATGGTGAATGCTAGATGATGATGTGGAAACGCAGAACTTGCAGCTTCGCTGACTCAGGTGCTTTCGTTTTGCTTCTGCACTTGGAACCATGCGAGCCCTGTCTTACCACACTGCCTCGACTCTGGGATGGGAACTATTGGCCCCAAAAATATGCGCCATAGGTCCAGTATTATCGTGACGAGCATCGCTGCGCCCAGGGAATCAACAGCTACCCTGGACAGGTTCCACTTCTCATCTTTCTCATCAATCCTGAACCATAAGTAACAGAGGTACATTAAGTTGCTGAGAAAGTTATAATAAGTCCTCATTTTCTGCATTTTCAATAAAACAACCCCAAATCAAATCATGGTCATGACATGTCTGCCATCATCAATCACGGGAAGTGCTCTTTGTCTTCAGACAAGTGTTATTTGTCTAATTGTCTCAATAATCAGAATGCCATTTATTCCATTATTTCATCAGGTGGTGAGTGGGAACAGGGAAGACATACATAAGATTTTTTACTTAATCTCAGACTGAAGAAATAAGTTACCAAGTTTACCACAAAAGCAAAAAACATTCACATAGACAAAATACGAAACAACAAAATTCACAAAACTCAATGAGCCGACACTCCTACAGACCCAGCTGAAATGCTGAGCAAGTTCATTCTATTTGAGGTTTGAGACGAGAGATGTTATAAACGCTCAATATATTTATCTATTTTGTATAAATATATCTTTTGTGTAATCTAAACACTGGTGAACATAGTCCGATTTAGTCATTGAAGGCAAACAGACAAATGGATAAAGCACAAAAAGAAATAGTAGAAGCATCTTTGCTCTAAGGGAAATCAACTCATTTTCATAGGAATGAAGAGCAAGTGAGTTCAAGTACAAGAAACCAAAATAATATAATGTGATTATGGAACTAGTTGGTCACATCTAAGATCAGATTCATTTTACCTTGAAAACATTGGGAAGCTGACGATGAAGTATATTGCGTAGAACAAGGAACCTACTTTGTACATTATATCCCGGTCAACGAATTCATAGTATGGGAACTGCAAAAGTCCACACAGAATATCAACCATAAAAGATGTGACAAAAAAAAGAGAAAGTAATGGACAGAGATACATATATATGTACGGACATCAGGAATGGAACACTTAGCTTCTTAGATAGCATTGATGAAATGTGAAAAGCAAGATCAGTTGTAACTTAATGAATCCCTGTACTATTCCCAGAAATAAAATGTATTGAACAGGCAACTCGTACTTGCTCAAAATTATGGTCAGATTCGAATATCTATCCTAGATTTGGTATATGTAGTTAATCCAAAAGAATCCTGACTTTTTCATCAACTGAATATTTAATATTCTTTTGAATATTTAATATTTAAGGTGGCAATGGTGCAGGTTGCCACCTTAAAGCTGTTGTTTCTCACTTGACAAATAGGATGTCATGCTCAAATAAATTATGAGATGGGTGCTCTCAATTATTTAAACTCTATGACTATAGTTGCATGATCTTATGATAATAGTACATTAGTACTAGAATTTCAAGTTTTCTTAGAGTACGGCAATGGTCAAATGAAACTAACACATTGTTCTCAAAAAGAACTGGAACTAGCATATTATTCAAAATTTGCAACTGATGGTACATGCATAATGAGTCCTAAAAACTATGGATTATCTAGAAGTTTTTATCTGCTATTGTCAACAACTAGGTGTGTCTAAATGTCCTGAAATGTCTACCAGGTCCAGCATGTCAACATCAACACTAACATGCAAATGCCCAATGAACTAAACAAGGGATATGCAACATTACTACTGCAAATTGGGGCGAGCATTAAACTATTTAGTGTAACAAGACATTAATTTTTCAGACTATCTATACAAAAGGAAAACTGATTGTACTAGAACTAGAAAGTGGAAGTTAAATATAAGCTAGAGCATACATTTGCAATGGCTAGGGTCTCCAGGTACGCTATGAAGTATGACAGTGCTAAAATCCATGCAGCTTCAAATAACCAGCGAATGGACTGTGGTAAGTGAGCTGTAGAGTGACGTAATCTACGGAGTGTCATATTTGATGCCATATGATAGAACAGGAAACAAGCATGGGTCAGGAGAAACGTCGTATGGGGTACCTGAAACATGAAAGCAATTAGTAAAAATCATAAATAACACGGCAACTGTGATCAATCATTAACTCAGAAAAAAAATGGGAACAAGGTACATGGACACATTTCTTCTTCTTAAAACAAATGCAGAACATACATGGCAGCTCAACTATCTAGTTTCTGTTGTCAGTTTTTCTGTACAGGTGAACCCTGCAAGCTTGGATTCAGATTCTGAAATCAGAGTGGTTCCACATACCATTTTCTGTCATTTAATGAAAGTTATGGAAACAGGAACCTATCATCCTAGACCTTGTCATAAAAAGTTTATGTTAATTAAACTAATAATCCAATTACTCCAAATTCAGGTAACGGATTTCCCTTGTTCCACAAACATCCTGGATCTTCCTTGTCAATAAAATAATAACAATAAATTTTCTATTCAATTTTATCCAAGTAGACCTTAAGAACAACACCAACAAGAAGTTATCGGTGGTACATATCCATCTATTACTATGACATCACATCAAATTTCAATACATTGAATTAGCCGGAATTTATTTACGACAGAGAAAAATCAGTTTTAACTAAAGAGACGTAGTATTGGAAACATGAAACCTCTAGTTGTATTATCACATGCAAGAAGTTATCGGTGGTACATATCCATCTATTACTATGACATCACATCAAATTTCAATACATTGAATTAGCCGGAATTTATTTACGACAGAGAAAAATCAGTTTTAACTAAAGAGACGTAGTATTGGAAACATGAAACCTCTAGTTGTATTATCACATGCATGTTGGACCACATGACAATAAGTTGCAGTACTTGTAACTCTGGATCTGCATAACAAAGATGGCACTGAAAATAAGGGAGAACATCTACAAGAACAACTAGAAGCCATCAAATCTTACATTATTCATCCTCCATGATGGAAAAGTATATGACGCGCCAAGAACTGTGAAGAAGTAATGTGTCCAGAAGTAGTTACCAACATAGCTAAAAATTAGAATCCAAATATTAGCCTGCAATGGCAAGATGTGTTTTGGATTTAGGAAATGGTTTCGAAGAGATAAACTGAACCAAAAAATCTCACTAGTAAAAGAAAATCCATAAACAATTCAGAAGTACAGGTTTTGGTCTAGTTCTTTGTATTGGCAGCTTGCTACAGAACCATTAGAGTAGCTGCACACTGAATTCAAATCATAATGATTTTAAAGTCCCAATTCATCAGAGGTAAACTGGTAAATTTTCCCAAATTCGCCACATAGTTTTTCTGCACTCACTAAGTGAAATTAAAACTCATTGAAGTTAGCTAGCTGAACATTTTAGGATCTGGTGTACAGTAACAAATATAATTTAAACAATGTTGAGCCATTCCATGAAAAGAATTAAATTGTCACAAATGATTTGCAGGTGAAAATAATTACCTTGACCCAGTATCGATCTTTGAAATTTCTAACACTATCTGCCTGAAAAGTGAAGCTACTGATAAATTAGTTTCTGAACATATAAATTCACTTTAGGTTGAGAAGAAAAGTTGACATTAAATAATAGAAAGAAAATGACTGCATTTTTAATACAAAAATGAACAGAAATATCTTGAAGGGAACCAAAGAAAGTCAAAAGGAAGTTTATTTTTAATCTCCAAAATGATAGCCCTGGAAGCAAAGTACTTGTACAACAGAAAGAAGGACATTATTCAGGGGTAAACTAAAGCAACGAGGACATATTGAACATGACCTGGTACGAATTATACAAAGCACCCATAAGGTCATTTTCACAAATCACAAAAATGAACCTGTTTTTATACATGATTAAAAATAACAGGTGCTGTCAAAGGTGAAAAGAAGAGCACATGACCAGCAGCATCAACACAGGCATGCCACAGGGCTTGTGGCTGACTGACAGATGCAGCACGTCTCGGGACAGAGGAGGAAAAAACAAACAAACAGCAAAGAGAGCCCATACTGGAGTGGGATTAAATCTAACGATCATCCAGCAACAGAGCATCATGTATCTTGCCCCGGCCCCTCCCCGTACCAGTCTGCTCTGCATTTTAATACGTAGTAGTTTGCCAACTACTACTTGCTATTCCTTTCCATATCACATTCTCACCTAATGGTAGATGGTTGATATATTTATGAAAATGTTAACACGAGCATTGTCCCTTTCACTAGTGTGGCTTACAGACAAATCACATGTGCACCTTATACTCTGTAGAATTAACATAAAGCATACATATCATGCGACCTTACTTGAACAGGAAAAGAGAAAAGCACACATATGTTGGCGAGATGAGCAGCCAGAGCCAGCCGAGGGAACAGAACAGGAGGGCAGTATTTTATTTATTTATTTATGGATTACCTTCCCTACGAGGAAGAGGGGGATGACGAACGCCGGCACGGTGGACACCAAGCCAAGGATCAGGTACTCCAGCTCCGTGAACCTCTGCACATGGCACAAGAAGCCAAGAAGAATGGGTAGAAAGATAATCCCTATATTAAAAAATAGTTTCCTCGCCCGCTCCGATCTCGTGGTCGTGGCCCCACATCGTCCAAGATCCAATCGAACGATGGACCAGCCAACAACCACCCGAGAATCACGCGGCTGGCTCGGGCCGGTCTCTAGATGAACACAAGACGGATGAGCTAGCACCTCGTAGAGCTTGAAGGGGACGACGACACCGAGGCAGAGCGTGAGCCAGAAGGGCGTGTAGAACAGGAAGAAGGCCTCCCCCCAGCGCTTGCTCCCGTCCTCCGCCAGCCACGCGCTCCTCCTCCCCGCGCCGCCGCCGCCGCCCCTGGGCTTCGTCCCCGGCCGCCGCGCTGCTGCGAGAGGGAGGAGAGGAGAGGAGAACCCGGCCGGTCAGATGCCCGGACGGCCGCTCCTGGAAACAAGCGCGCGCGTGAGCGGGACGCACCTGCCATTGGCGGGCTGGTTCCGCTTTGCACCGCCCTCCCGCAGGACGGCAGGATCGGAATCGGAGCCGAAGAGACCAGCGAGAGTGGAAGCGTGCGCGCGTGTCACAGTGTCAGTGTGTGGGCAGGGTGGGGACTGAGGACGAGTAGGGATGAAAGTGGTGTGGCGCTCGCTCCAAATCTGAATTTTAAGGATACGGAGAAGCGTTTTTCAAATTAAAAGGATATAGATAATTCGAATCCGATTACATAATGCGGTGTATGAGATTGACGAAATTCGGTGGATATGGATTATCCGATGCTTATAATATGATAACCGGATATTTTAAGGAGCACAAGCGCAAGAGTATAAGTCAGCCCAAGTCATGACACTAGCATTATTATATTGTAGTGTATAATCATAGTTATTGATTTATTTTTATTATTTTATAAGCATAAATGTCATCTAATGAATTGTTTCTCATCTTAAAAATACAACATGTAAGTACATATTATCCGACTTAGAAAAGTCCGCTTCCACTCCGAAGCCGATCCGAATTCGTACCATTTCCGACATCTAAAAAATTTATTTTTTTATCCGAAACCGTATAATATCCGACCCGCTCCGAATCCAATTAAAAAATAGGATTAGGATACATGGAAGCTATTGTCCGCTCCGATCCGATCCGTTTTCGTCCCTAAGGATGAGGCCTTTCCGCGCGTGCGCTCGATTGCCGTGCCCGTCCCGTGCGTGCATGGGTGATGGGCTGACCCGTTCAACCTTGCGAGTAACTAACCATTGTAGCTAGGCTGGGCTTCGTTCTTGTCCTCGTTTTTTTTGTGTGTCCCAAACTCTCTTTTTGTAGGTGACACCGGAGTTCCCCTCCGAAAAAAAATCTATACCTAATATTTATTACTAGCTATCAAATACTTTTCCTTAAACATAACTATTTTAAGTCATAAATATTATTATTTTTTATAAATTTAACAAAAGTTATTTTAAGATAATCTGACTCAGATGTGTATTGCATTTTTTTGTTTTGACAATTTAAAAATAGGGTACATAACTACACATTATGCACTCATTCTCCGAGGTCGATGAGAAAAAAAAACACCAATTGAAGTATGTGCTTTGCATTCCTGACAAGTTAGTGTATATCAACCTGCTATATTTTTTCTTCTTTTTGCGGGCAGCATGCTAATGAGGAGAGCACAAAGAAATTAAGTGATAGGATGCAAAGCAGTGCATGAGAATGGAGGACAAGGCGAACTAAGTTGGTTATGTTTCCTATGGTGCAACTTGTACACCGGGGTTTAAGTTCTTATGACTTCTCGTATTTTTTTTAATTTTATTTTAGAAATAAATAACGATGTGTTTCAGTGATAGGTGATTTTTTAGTCGATGATGAAACGTCAATGATGAGGGTCTGAGTTTGTCCTTTGTAAGACGCTCGTGGTGAGCGTCCGAGTAATACGTGATGTGCGGAAAATAGTACCTATCGACAATGAGAAGTCGATGGTGAGTGTTTGAGTTCGTCATGTGTAAGATGCTCGTGGTCAGCGTATGAGTCAATACTATGTAATTTGGAAAGGACAAGGGAGTAGTAGTGTATGAAAACTTGGAAAGAACAAGGGAGTAATGTTTTATATAAACTTGGAAAGGACAAAATGAAAAGTAGTAGTGTATGAAAACTTGGAAAGGACAAAATAAAAAAAAACAAAAATTACGCTAGAAGGAGGGTTTGAACCTCCGACCTTGTGGTTAACAGCCACACGCTCTAACCAACTGAGCTATTCCAGCTGCTGTGTTCTTTTGATTTTTAGTTTTGTTATTTCTCTTAACTACTAAATCGTCAGCTGAGATATGTATGTATGTAGGTTTATATTTCTCTGAACTACTACATCGTTTACGCATGAATAGTTAATATTTCTGTAACTTATGAGCCTGCTGCCTGCTCCTAGGAAAGTTTTCATTCAAATATTTTGTGAACCAAATGCTGAATGAAAGTCTGAAACCATGTGGTACATCTTATAAGGTGCCTATGGCCAAAATAAATTGGAACTAGAAGCTAAACTGATCATAGACCACAAACGGAGAAAACAAAATATATAACTAATGAATGGCAGCAGTTGCGCCCAAGCCATGGTACTCTTATAATTTCCATCAGGGGTATATTATTTCTGTTTATCAAAAAGAAGTGGTGTCATGATTTCTCTCAAGGGTCCAATTCGTTCGCCATTTATCCACTGCTCTTTTTACTGTGGCCCTGACCTCCCAGATTTCCTCGTCTGCGAATTTGTGCTCCACAATTCCTATTGGACCCGGCTGGAGGACGTGGATTACAGTCTCAACATCTTGCTCCACCTGCCTGAGAGAGAGAGGGAGAGCATCAAGAAAGAAAATGAAAAGACAATTCCATTCTATTTCCAGTGAAACATAAATGAAGTATCTGTATCTATCACACTGCACGGGCTAGTGATAATTCAAAGGTAAAACTAAAAGATACCTGAGAAGCCGGGGCAGTCTTTGAGGCAACAGTCGCAGGAAAGACATCACGGTAATCTTTGTCTTAACTCAGTTTTCTGTAACAAAAGTGACCGAGTATATATTAAACATAGAAGAAGATTACCCAACTCTGTTGAGCAAGCAGAAAAAATAATGTGCTACAGTTTCTCATTCGTAGCATAACATAAGAGTACTTTTTTTTTTTCCCGGGAAGGGGAGGAGTTCCCTAATATAGCTACTGAACCAACTGAACTTTGGCTGTTGATTCATCTATCAGACCAAAGACAATTTCCAAATCGAGACACACACTGTATTCTGAAAAGAAGCAGCAGATAAGCTGATTAGAGAACAACTGGTTACTATTAGCCACGGCGATCAAAGGCTAGATGCTACAATTAGGAAATTCCACTAGAGCTAATTATAAAGTGAGAGGTAAACTTAAGAGTTCTGGTTCTGAACTACTACTACCCTGGCTTGAAATCAAACTGCTGAATCCCTTTCTCAATTTGATCATTTTGGGATCGTTTCGTTCGTCATGGTATATGGTATAGTGCACATTGCCTCTCATAATTTATTAAGAAAGAATACAAAACAGCAAGGTTACAATAATCCAATGAAATCTTACTCTGAATAATGGATCTGACTTGCTTCAAGCCGGAGATTTGGCGCAAGGCCGAGGGCCAAGAGGGAGAGCCGGAGGAGGAGGACCGAGGGGAAGGCTGTCGCGCCGCCGCCCGCTGCAGTTCCGCGGCTGCCGGACGGGGGCATCCACAAGCTTCTCGAGGGGTGACTGACTTGGCCTAGCTTCTCGAGGGGTGTCTCCACGTGTACAGAGACACGGACGAAGAGACGTACTGTAGAAGTAAAGGAGACAGGCAAGTTGCAGCCGCCTCCTCTCCTCGTCGGCCCCCAATTCCGCTCCTCTTCTCAGGTGGGTGGGTGGCTCCTCCTGCGGCGTGGTCAGCGCAGGGCATCTCAGGTCGCCCGAATCGTCGCCGTCTGCTGATCCAAGGTACGGTGCCGCCCTCCCCTCCCTCTCCCTGGCTCCCTCGGAACCCCTCCTCCCTACTGTAGGTGTATGCGTTTTACTGATGCTTGGAGTGCTAGCAACGGCATGACCGATCTACTTGGCCTTACGGGTGCTGGTTAGCCACCCGGCGTGGATCGATTGAGACCGACCTCGTTGCGACTCCCCTGTTTGGTCTCGCTGCGAATTCGATTGCACAGTAGACTGCTGGCTTGCTGGCTGGCTGGCTTATTGCAGTGCTCAAGGACGCTTTGCTCGCCTAGTTGATCTTTGCTGTACCATGATTCCCCTCGTGATTTGATTCCTGTTCGGTGGGTTTCGATGGAGTATCCGGTTGTACTTCACGTCTGATGCTAGGAATTTTTGTACTTCTGTAAGAATGCGTAGCTAGGAATTTCCGTACTCCCCCCTATTTGTGATGAAAATTGAAGGACCTCTGCCTTCTTCCAGCTACGAGAGGAAAGAGAGTTCAAAAGCAGTTTACAATTTACACGGATGGCTATTGGGAACCCAAACACGGCAAGGGATTCAGAACCGGCGCCCCTTTTTTTTTTACAAGAGAAGAGTGGAAGAGCTACAACACCAAAACAAAAAAGCCCTCCAACGCTTGTCGATGCCATCTTTAGCCTTTTAAAGCCACCTGCTGCGCACAGTTTGGTATCTCTTTCCAAAGATCCTTAGGTTTTTGCTATTTCCAGATTTTCCACGCTATGTAGCTTCTTGAGCCATTGAAGCGTCCCGTTCATCGTTTGGGACCTTCCGTGCGGCTGCCTCCCTCCAAGCGCTGATAGCTGATGGGTTCATCATCTTGCTGGGCTAACACAATGTCAAAGTTTTCCCATATCATCATAACCTCATTCCAAACTGTTTTGGCAAAAGGACAGAGCATGCATGCAGTCTTTGCCCAGTTCCCTCAATCAGAGGAGGTTGCATGTGGATTTTCTAAGCGAGCTCGTGTGCTGTGCTTGTTGTTGTGTCTTTTGGTGATTAGCTATTTGCAATGAGTGTTGATGTGTTGTGGACTCCCATCCACAATGACATCAGTTGTCTATATGTAAAGTAATATAAGTTAGCTAGGTTGTACCTTGTCTTGTATTTACCTTTCCTTGAGCTATCCTAATCCTTGTAATCTCGTTTTATGCTTTTGTTCTTCCACCTCTGCTCATGCTACCCTTCCTAAACATCAGATGGTGAACACAGAAAGTGATGCTGAAGGCAGTGGGACCAACAACTTCGGTCCAGAAGCACATTTATTGTGCTCACTCAGCACAGAACAAAGAATTGCTTGGCAAGCCCAGATTCTACAAACAACAGCCGAGCACATGGCCAAACTCCAGGAGATTATTTCTGTACAAGCTTCAATTCTCAAGAGCAACAATAGTGTGTCTATTGTCAGCCATCAGGAGAATCCATCCACACCATCCGTGCCTCCATTCAATAAGGGGAAGCTAGTAGCTATGCAGCACCAAGTATTGGAAGGAGTGACCCAACAGAAGAATTCTCACCAGTCTCAGGAGAAAGACCAGATTGGCAGTCTGAAAAAACCATTGAAGAGGCGAGTATTAAAAGCATTGAATAACGTGAAGTCTAATGAAGGTATTAGTGATAAGCCACTTGGAATTCAGGAGCCCTGCCACTGTTGTAGGCATTACGGTTTTCCCTGTCTTCAGAACAACTCAAGCAAAGTCAAAGATAAGACAAGCCAGAATCACAACCCCAATGTTGACAAGAAGAGGAAGGCGATCTCACAAGAGCCACAGTTGGAAAGTAGTCAGAACCTGGGTCTTATGGCACCTTCACATGTTGACAAGAAGAGGAAGGTGACCTCACAGGAGCCACAGTTAGAAAGTAGTCAGCACCTGGGTCTTACGACACCGGCACTTCTAGCGCAATGCTCTAGTAAGGAGGGTCCGAACTCTAAGGAGGCAGCAGTTCCTCAAGTAAGAGGTAATCCACACTTTCCTCAAGTAAGAGGTAATCCACACAAGATATTCCTAGATGGGTGGAGTATCACTTATAAGGAATTTCAACCTCGGAAGGGTAAACATGCTAAGAATCAAACAAGTGAAATAAGTGAAGTGAAGATGAACTCTCAGAATCAGCAAGCCAGCGACAGTCTTCTTCCTCATCAGGGTAGCACCCCAGTTAATGCTTGTTTCCACTGTCAAGAAGAAGGACATCTCGTGGCTCATTGCCCAAAGAAGGATCGAGCCAGCAACAGTCTTGTACCTCATGGTACATCATTAAAGGGTGCTCAATTTCATCAGGGTAGCACTCCAGGCAAGGTTGCTGGTAAGGCTTGTTTCCGTTGTCAAGAAGGAGGACATTTAGTGGCTGATTGCCCAAAGAAATACCAAGCCAGCGATAGTCTTGTACCTCATGGTACATCATTAAAAGGTGCTCAATCTCATCATGGTAGCACCCCGGGCAAGGCTGCTGGTAAGGCTTGTTTCCATTGTCAAGAAGAAGGGCATTTGGTGGCTAATTGCCCAAAGAAGTATCCACTGTTATTTGGCAATAGGGACGCTCAGAAGCAGATTTTGTCTCCATCAGAAGGAAAGATTTGCAACCAGACTCCAGTACAAGTCCCGCAAAGTAGCTGCGTCAAGAGAACAAGTTTCATCTGTGTCGACATGGATCACTCAATTAATCAGTCCCCCAAGGCATGCAAATCAGTTACAAGGAAATTACAACCGCCACAGCCTTCTAACACTCCAGGCCAGCACACTATCTCTCAAGGGCGATGTCAACCTATGTCAAACAACATTTCTATGAAGAGCAACACCCCAAAGAAACCAGTTAAGAGAGTTTGTTATCTTTGTAGAGAGAAAGGGCATTCTGCTAATTTGTGTCTGCAGAATAATAAGCATTTGCTTGATGGAAAAAGTCAGAATCAGATCCCCATTGAACTTGAACCACCTGTTGTGAGTGATAGTGGCGCTCAAGGCCAAGGCAGCCAACTGCAGGAGAATCACACTGGAAATCAAGCTAATCTTGAGGTGGTAAAAGAGGATAAGAACACTCAGAGTGCCATATGAACGGTTTTGTTCAGTGGTCAGCCTGTTGAGGGCTCCCGTGTGAATTCAGACCAATCAAGTGGAGCTGTGAGTAGAGCTGTACAATCAAATCCTGGAGTTGAGCATGGAGCAATAAATCAGGGAACATCGAGTTTCCAAATATCTGATGCTGCCAACAAAAGGCAGCAAATTGTAAACGGTGATAGCAAATCCTGGAGTCTTCAGGCACATTGATGCAACATGGCCAGCATGCTGGCAATTTCGCCAATTGACATGTTACAGCCTGTCTTTGGCAGTTTGCCTCTTTGCTCTTGTTGATGATGAAATCCTTGATGACCTTGCATGTCTTATTGCTATCATGATGGAGTTTCTGTGGAGGTATTTGTTGTTGATTTGGTATCATAAATTGTTGTGGATTGCCAATATTCAGTTAGGATATTTGTTGTTTATTGGTACCGTTAGTTCTTCCATTAATAAAGAATAAATCTGATTGTATCGCTGCTATGATTGGCATGATGCTTCCGTGTGATATGACCATTTAGACAATTTTATGAGGCCAGCTTGATGGCAAATGCATATTTTCTGCGAGATCATTGGCATATCATCCATTTTTCTCTTTTGTGGTGTATGCTTTAATTTTTTGTGCAGCGCACGCTGTCTATCTTTGCTTAGGACAAAACAAGATAAGAACAAAACGCACTAAGGTTGTCTTATTTGCAGTGCCTTAAAGGCTGGGCTCAAGGCTCCTCACAGCCTTTATGTTATCATCATGGCAGCACTACTAGCTTGTAGCAACCTTTATCCTTAAATAGCATTATTTGTGCAAACAAGGCAGGTTTCTTGTGATTATTAAATGTTTAATGATGCTTATGCTGTGCAATGTGTACCACATTTCATACTGTTGTAACTCTTGGGTGTGCTTTTTAGTTTGCCCGATGATTCTAAAGAATCAAGGCAGCACTTAGGTTGTGCCTCTGTCTAATGATTCCACCAATTATTCAGAGAGTAAGGGGGTGTTTGGTTCCCACCCCTAAACTTTAGCCACTAAAGTTTAGTCACTTTTAGTCCCTAAAGTTCCAAACACCCCCACTTTTTGTCACTTTTAACACTATCACTAAAGTCACCTCCACTAAACTTTAGTGGCTAAACTTTAGGGGGTGGGAACCAAACACCACCTAACTTTGCATGTTGGAATTGCAGCAGGTTGTTAACTTGTCTTCTGTTCCATTTTTCTGCCCAAATGAGGACTGATTGGGCATTTTCATATTTTGCTTGCCTAGCTACCACATTTTGTTACTTTGGAGTTTGGAGTGAAGAGATGACAGTATTGTCATTCGTCCTAATATCATCTTCAGAATGTAATGATGCCGTTCAAGATGGTTGTGATGTTATTTAGAAACTATTGTTGTTAATGTTCTGTTGAGTGTTGAGCTAAGATCCCCATTGAATATTATACTGCTAAACTGAAAAGTAGTTGAGACTATTCACATGAAAAGTAAATCAGATGGAGATATTGCTTTGCGTTTCATATATTTTGCATTTAAGGTTTTCTCTAATAACAGCTACACTTATCTAAAAATGGCTCTTTGCATGTTTTCTAATTGAGCTCCCAGAGTCCATTTGACAGGTGGAGCTGATTATTGTCATCAGATTTTGCTAACGCAAATTATAGCCTATTGCTGTAAGTGCACCATACTTATAGCGATTTACCAAAAGTTAGCGGTCACATCTAGCACATTGTTGGTTACCAGTCACAACAAAAATGATTACCAATTGCCAATTCACATTCTGTTTTGACAAGTGACTCTAATGTTTACCATAAGGCACTCTGAAAATGCGTTGATCAGTAGATTCATTTTGGTTATCTACCCATTCCTGCAGAATTTCGAACCGTCCAAGGAAGATGGAACTGGGTTTGCAACATCAGCCAACAAGGACGCGCCCTGCGCCATGGCTATGTGATTGCTGCAAGACGCATGGAAATACTTCCCGCCTTCCTGGGTCGATGGGGATGAGATTTTGCCCGCGTTCCCGGTGGCATAACTTTGATTTGTTCCTTTTTGTCAGAGATTTTTTTGTTGCGTGGGATCACTGACGTGAGGATTGGTCCAGGTTACCGTGCAGAAGAACAGTGCCCAAAACCTGGCGGCGGTGCTGAGCCGGAGCTGTTCAGCAATGCAGAGAGATTATGGTATGGTATGTGTGTGTCTGGGTCACCGATTGCTTGCATCATTGCATGTCCTTGCTTTGGTGGTTAAAGTTTGGTGAGTTTTGGGAACACAAAGCCAGCAGATAGTACCGTTGAGGTCATCATGATCATGATCCATGTCTTCGGCTGGGAGTTCTTTTTCCACATCGTTGTTCACCTCCACTTCATTAAGGCCTTTCCTCGCCTTGTTTGTTCACAAAAAAAAAAAAAGAAGATAGTCTTCCTCTAAACCTCTAGCTGTGGAAACTCATTGATGCAAGCGTGGCACGGGCAATACACTGTCATTTTGCCCTGGCCGTTATCGCGACATCATGAAGCAGGGGTGTGTAGGTATATCACTTCTGTCTGCATCTGCAAAATGTGAAAAAAGAAAATTCTTTTGTCTAAATTCTGCAGCTCCTGACGGTACCAATGGTGCAAAGTTGGAGCTGGGCGACGATGACCTGTTACGGCCTTCGTCTTCGTTAGGATCGTATGGGGTTTGCCATGGGAAGTCCGTGCTGCTTGGTAACCATGCTGATAGATGATCCATGGTAGTTTTGTACTGCGGCGTGTGTCCAGTGTTGGCAGCACGTTAGCTATTCTTCTTGCGCATAAATTTCTATCGTCTTAGTGGTGTTTGGTTACAACCCCTCTAAACTTTAGTAGCTAAACTTAAGTGATTTTATGCCCTAAACTACTAAACACCCCCTAAAATGCTCCCTAAACTTTAGTTGATGCACTAAACTTTAGAAATCACTAAACTTTAGGAAATAAACCAAACATGCCCTTATTAGTTGAGCCCCTTATTAGTTGAGCGATAGAGTTGTTGCCATTGTTTTAATAAAAAAACAAGAATGGTGCCAAGTGCTTTCCTTGCGTCACTAGTGATGAGATTAAACTAAGCGCACGTGATGCTCGGCAGGACACGCGTCCTAGAAGCGAAGCCAGGTGTCGCACCACTGAAGCTCAGCACTGCCACGTCTTCTCTCTGCTGGCAGCTTTGTTTGATTCTTTCCCTGGGATGGGATCAGCATCTGCTGGCACTGGCGTCTCCTTCCCTGGAGCCCTGAGCTGATCCGGGGCAAAACTTTGCACTGAGATTGAGCTACTTACTACTACCTCCTCCGGACTCTTGGGCACCTAGAACTAGAATAGAAGAGAACTACTGTAGAATACACAGCTAGAACTATAACTAGAAGGCGTCGAGCTCGTCGGCGGCAATGGGGTCGGAGACGTTCCTGGAGATCCTGCTGGCCATCCTGCTGCCGCCGGTCGGCGTCTTCCTCCGCTACGGCATCGGGGTAACTCAGCTTAATTAGCAATCTGATGCATCTGTGATTCGTCAAGTACTCAAGTGTAAAGTAAAGTAATTGCTTGCGATATATGTCCATTAATATCTACTTTGTGTTCGTTTGTGTCTGTCTGCAGGCTGAGTTCTGGATCTGCCTGCTGCTCACCATCCTGGGCTACATCCCGGGTATCATCTACGCCGTCTACGTCCTCGTCGCATGATTATTATTATTATTACAATATGATAATAATGATAATGACTGGCCGGGACCTGGATTGATTGCTTTGAGACCACCTGTTCTGAATTCTGATGCTTCCATTCCACATATATCTATCTATCTATCTATCTATCTATCTATCTATGTTCATATATGTAGCCCATGCTGTAATGTATGCCGTAATCTTGTTAGCTTAGCTAGCTGTCTGCTTTTCTTGTGTCTCCTGATCCATTTGTTGTACGTGCCTATGGGCATGGATAGGAGAAAGAAACTATAGCTAAGAAGATGCTTCATCTATATATGCACGTGTACCAGAGTTTCTACTCTTCTACTAAAATTCTGAGTTCAGACATGCATGCATGTGTTCTGGAATGTGCATACACACAAGTACTGAATTCGATCTCAGCATCCGGATCCATAGATGGAAGCAGAGGTTCATGTCATGCGCTGCGATGTTTGTTTACTTAGAACAACTCCTTAATATTGACTTGTTAAATCTTGAGTTATAGCAAGTTTGCTATTTTATTTGGCAAGTGGAAAAATGATGTCTCCAACAAGTTGGTATTCTCACTTAGTAAAATTAAAAAAATAGGCTCACCTTTCTCCAAACCAGTACTTCACGCACGCGACTTTTCACTTACCTGCGCGACGACGCTCCTTCCTGCGCGACGAATCGAATACCGATCTCGCATGTGTGGTTGCCGCCGCCGTTCGAGGCCGCGACGCTACTCTGGCCGGCACTTCACCCGCGACGCTACTCTGGCCGGCACTTCACCGAACGAGGCCTGCAGTTTCCCTTGCCGGCACTTCACCGAACGAGGACTGCAGTTTCCCTTGTATTATTTGGTTCAGTCTGTACTCCGTATGTCTCATATGATTGGAGTGGAGTGGAGATCGGGGACGGACGGCGCCGTGACTTTTTTTTTATTCACGTGTGACGAGGGGAAGAGATTTATCGGGGGACGAGGCAGGAAGAGTTTGACAGAGATTTACCAAGTTGCTATCGAGTGCGGAGATTTACTAAGTTCGGAGCGATGTTTAACAAGTTGGTAAATATATCAAGTAAATTTAAGGAGTTGTTGGAGAGGTATTTTCGT